>JAUPTC010000017.1:1223265-1246265 GCA_030762895.1 Sophora flavescens
AATTCCCATCTATAATATAAATGCTAAGAGGTTCAAACCAAATGAGCTAAACCCGTCTTATCTTTGGCATTGTCGTTTAGGCCATATAAATGAGAAGCGCATTTCGAAGCTCCATAAAGATGGACTCTTGGACTCATTTGATTATGAATCATATGAGATATGTGAGTCTTGTTTATTAGGAAAGATGACTAAAGCTCCATTCACTGGAAAAGGTGAAAGAGCTAACGATCTTTTGGGTCTTATACATAGCGATGTATGCGGACCCCTAAACACATTAGCTAGAGGTGGTTTTCAGTACTTCGTCACATTTACTGATGATTTCAGTAGATATGGATTTGTGTATCTTATGAAACATAAATCGGAATCCTTTGAAAAGTTCAACGAATTCAAAAATGAGGTACAAAACCAACTTGGTAAAAATATTAAAACTCTTCGATCAGATCGAGGTGGTGAATATTTGAGCCTAGAGTTTGATGATCATCTGAGAGAGTGTGGGATTTTATCTCAACTCACTCCACCTGGAACACCACAATGGAATGGTGTTTCTGAGAGGAGAAATCGAACCTTGTTGGACATGGTTCGGTCTATGATGAGTCATGCAAACCTTCCAAACTCTTTCTGGGGACATGCTCTATTAACAACAGCTTTTACACTTAACCGTGTTCCATCCAAAACGGTAGAAAAGACACCATATGAGATATGGACTGGTAGACGACCCAGCTATGTCTTTTATGAAGATTTGGGGTTGTGAAGCATATGTAAAATATCAAGTTTCTAATAAGCTTGATCCCAAATCTGATAAATGCTTCTTTGTGGGGTATCCCAAAGAAACCAAGGGATACTATTTCTATAATCCTTCCGAAAGCAAAGTGTTTGTCGCACGGACTGGTGTATTCCTAGAAAAGGAGTTTATCTCCATAGGAACCAGTGGGAGGAAGATAGAACTTGAAGAAATTCAAGAATCACAGAGTAGCGACCTACCGTTGGTGGAACAGGAGCAACCTTCACAGAATGTTGTGGAGGAACAACCTGCTCCAGTAGCACAAGACCAGCGTAGGTCTCACAGGATACGTCACCAGCCTGAGAGATATGGATTTCTCATGACTCCACAAGGTGATGTATTGCTCATGGATCAAGATGAGCCTGTGACCTACCAGGAGGCCATCACTGGCCCAGAATCTGAGAAGTGGCTTGAGGCCATGAAATCTGAGATGGATTCCATGTACACCAACCAGGTTTGGACCTTGGTAGAGCCGCCTGAAGGGGTAAAACCCATAGGGTGCAAGTGGGTTTTCAAAAAGAAAACTGACATGGATGGTAAGGTACACACCTTTAAGGCGCGATTGGTCGCTAAGGGTTTCAAGCAAATTCATGGTGTCGACTATGATGAGACCTTTTCGCCTGTTGCGATGCTTAAATCCGTCCGGATCTTACTTGCTATCGCTGCATACCATGATTATGAGATATGGCAGATGGATGTCAAAACTGCTTTCCTCAATGGAAAGCTTCTTGAGGATGTGTACATGACACAACCTGAAGGCTTTGACATTTCAGAGGATGCCGGAAAGGTATGTAAATTGCAGTGATCAATCTATGGATTGAAGCAAGCTTCCAGAAGTTGGAACCTTCGTTTTGATGATGCTGTAAGACAGTACGGATTCATCAAAAATGAAGATGAACCTTGTGTCTACAAGAAGGTTAGTGGGAGCATTGTTGTTTTTCTGGTGTTATATGTAGATGACATATTACTCATTGGAAATGACATCCCTACACTACAAAATGTAAAGACATGGTTAGGGAATTGCTTCTCTATGAAAGATTTGGGTGAGGCTACCTATGTATTAGGTATCAGGATCTATAGGGATAGATAGCTGAAATTGCTTGGCCTAAGTCAGAGTACATACATAGACAAAGTGTTGAGACGCTTTAACATGCATGAATCCAAGAAAGGACTATTGCCTATGTCACATGGTATATGCCTATCAAAGGCACAATCCCCTTCCACTCAAGAAGATAGGGATCGCATGAGTAAGATTCCATATGCATCCGCAATTGGATCTATCATGTATGCCATGTTATGCACTCGACCAGATGTATCGTATGCTTTAAGCATAACGAGCAGGTGTACTGCATCGATCCCGTGAAAGTCATCGTCTGCTGTCAAGAACATCCTTAAGTACTTGAGAAGAACTAAGGATTCGTTCTTGGTATATGGAGGCGAGGAAGAGCTTGCTGTAATAGGTTACACCGATGCTAGCTTCCAGACCGATAAGGATGATTCCAGATCGCAATCTGGTTATGTGTTCTGCCTGAATGGCGGGGCTGTGAGCTGGAAGAGTTCGAAGCAGGAGACAGTTGCCGATTCTACTATAGAGGCTGAGTATATTGCCGCCTCCAATGCAGCAAAGGAGGCTGTTTGGATCAGGAAGTTCATTACTGAGCTTGGTACGGTTCCTAGTATTGTGGACCCCATTGATCTCTATTGTGATAACAATGGGGCCATTGCACAAGCTAAGGAACCTAGATCTCATCAGCGATCCAAGCATATACTTAGGCGCTTCCATCTCATTCGAGAGATCATCGATAGAGGAGATGTGAAAATATGCAGAGTACCAACACTTGATAACGTTGCTGACCCACTTACGAAACCTCTTGCTCGACAGAAGCATGAAGGTCACACTAGATCGATGGGCATTAGATTTATGCCTGATTGGCTCTAGTGCTAGTGGGAGATTGTTGGTGTAAGCCCTAGAGGCCAATGTATTTCTTTAGACTTACATTTGTATCTTGCTATTTTTCATATATATGATATGAGGCATTCCAGTTTATTGTGTTACTTGTTTAAACATAATAAAGTCCTTAGAATAGAAATTTCAGTTTAATAGAATATCAAGTATGTGACTTGATCGTGAGACACTATTGAACAATGAAATCCTATTCTTAAATATCCGTAGTCAAATATTTTATTAATAAGGACAATAATAATACAATTGAGACTATTATGTGTGCAGACTGATGACCAAATCTCACGGGTCATTGATATGAGATATCGAGTCGCCACATAGGTACACATTAAGGTAATGATGTACTGGATTGACCCACCATGAGAACACTACATGGAACGTTATGTGAGTGTCATAAGTAGTTCTCATAGTGACAATGGTGTATGCAATCCTTCGACCTGAAATCACTACGATCCCTACATGAGGAGTCGTGTGCTTTAATATCGTTAAACGTCATCTGTAATATGATGATTATAAAGACGGTCATTGGGCATACCACGAGTCATGCAGAGGGATGTGAGTGACCTAGATGGAATTTGTCCCTCCTACATAACAGGAGTAATATCTGTGGGCCCCCTGATAGAGTGAGACTGTAAAATGCATGGTCGTCTTTAAATGAGTCAATATGAGATATTGACCTCATTTGTTGTTAAGTCTACTCGGTATCGTGGAACATGATATTGAACCATACAAGGGTGACACATTCTATGTCTTGTGTTCAATATAGATATATGGACAAAGGGATAATAATGCACATGAATATTTGTCACAGAAAGGTTTCGTCAAATCAATGACTTTCTCACTACTTAGGTAGCAGTGATGTATTGCTAGATACTGCTCACTGTTTGTAATATTAAATGGGATTTAATATTACTACTAACGTTTTGGGAACCTATAGGGTCACACACATAAGAGCGGATTAAAAGAAGCATTAAAAGGAGAGTTGGACTTTCCTATTGGACCTAGCGCATAGTACATGGGCTTAAATGGGCCTAACTTACTCATCTTAAGCCCAATTAAGGCATATGATACCTTGTTGGAAAGCTTATCCAGAGGCCCTTAATTTGGTCTAGCGTTAAGTTAAGATTAATAAGCATAAATAGCAGTTTACAGCCGCACAAGCCAGAGAGAGATGGAAATTAGACACCTGTAACAATCATTGTTTTTTCTTTTACATTATTGGGCTTAATTGCTAAACATTGTTAATTTTCAAATTATTTCACTCATCCTGACCTTGTTGCCTTGCGTAGAGTATAACTAGAGCTACAGATATCTGATTTTGGTGATCTTGCTGTCCCTAGAAAGATAAGGAAGAGACCTACAATTTCAGGTTTCGCAAGAATTGTCAAATTAGGCCAAAAGCAGAGCTAAATTGGGTCCCGAGTTCTCTGGCGCGGATCAGTACGCAGTCCATGATGTTCCTTCACTAAAATGGCCGTAACTTACTCATCTTAAGCCCAATTAAGGCATATGATACATTGTTGGAAAGCTTATTCAGAGGCCCTTAATTTGGTCTAGGGTTAGGTCGGGAATAATAAGCATAAACAGCCGTTTACAGCCGCACAAGCCAGAGAGAGACGGAAATAAGACAACTTTTACAATCATTATTTTTGCTTTTACATTACTGGGCTTAATTTCTAAACATTGTGAATTTTCGGATTTTTCACTCATCCTGACTTTGTTGCCTTGCGCAGATCATAACTAGAGCTACAGATATCGGATTTTGGTGATCTTGCCGTTCCTAGAAAGATAAGGTAGAGACCTACAATTTCAGGTTTCACAAGAATTGTCAAATTAAGCCAAAATCAACGGAAACTTGGGTCCCGAGTTCTCTGGCGTGGATCAGTGCGCAGTCCACGATGTTCCTTCACTTAAATGGGCCTAACTTAGTCATCTTAAGCCCAATTAAGGCATATGATACCTTGTTGGAAAGCATATTCAGAGGCCCTTAATTTGGTTTAGGGTTAGGTCAAGATTAATAAACATAAATAACAGTTTACAGCCGCACAAGCCTGAGCGAGACGGAAATTAGACAACTTTTACAATCATTGTTTTTGCTTTTACATTATTGGGTTTAATTGCTAAACATTGTTAATTTTTGGATTTTTCACTCATCCTGACCATGTTGCCTTGTGCAGAGCATAGCTAAAGCTACAAATATCTGATTTTGGTGATCTTGCTGTCCCTAGAAAGATAAGGAAGAGACCTACAATTTCAGGTTTCACAAGAATTGTCAAATTAAGCCAAAATCAAGGCAAAATTGGGTCCCGAGTTCTCTGGCATGGATCAGTACGCAGTCCATGATGTTCCTTCACTAAAATGGCCGTAACTTACTCATCTTAAGCCCAATTAAGGCATATGATACCTTGTTGGAAAGCATATTCAGAGGCCCTTAATTTGGTCTAGGGTTAGGTCGGGATTAATAAGCATAAATAGCAGTTTACAGCCGCACAAGCCAGAGAGAGACGGAGATTAGACAACTTTTACAATCATTGGTTTTGCTTTTACATTATTGGGCTGAATTGCCAAACATTGTTAATTTTCGGATTTTTCACTCATCCTGACCATGTTGCATTGCGCAGAGCATAACTAGAGCTATAGATATCGGATTTTGGTGATCTTGATGTCTCTAGAAAGATAAGGAAGACACCAACAATTTCCGGTTTCCCTAGCATTGTCAAATTAGGCCAAAATCAAGGCTAAATTAGCTCCCGAATTCTCTGGCACGGATCAGTGCGCAGTCCATGATGTTCCTTCACTTAAATGGGCCTAACCTACTCATCTTAAGCCCAATTAAGGCATATGATACCTTGTTGGAAAGCTTATTTAGAGACCCTTAATTTGGTCTTGGGTTAGGTCAGGATTAATAAGCATAAATAGCAGTTTACAGTCGCACAAGCCAGAGAGACGGAAATTTGATAACTTTTACAATCATTGGTTTTGCTTTTACATTATTGGGCTTAATTGGTCTTAATTGCCAAACATTGTTAATTTTCGGATTTTTCACTCATCCTGACGTTGTTTCCTAGCATTGAGGATAACTAGAGCTACAGATATCGTATTTTGGTGATCTTGCTGTCCCTAGAGAGATAAGGAAGAGACCTACAATTTCCGGTTTCACCAGGATTGTCAAATTAGGCCAAAATCAAGGCTAAATTGGATCCCGAGTTCTCTGGCGCAGATCAGTGTGCAGTCCATGATGTTCCTTCATTTAAATGGGCATAACTTACTCTTCTTAAGCCCAATTAAGGCATATGATACCTTGTAGGAAACCTTATTCAGAGGCCCTTAATTTGGTCTAGGGTTAGGTAAGGATTAATAGGCAAAAATAGCAGTTTACAGCCGCACAAGCCAGAGAGACGGATATAAGACAACTTTTACAGTCATTATTTTTGCTTTTACATTATTAGGCTTAATTTCTAAACATTGTGAATTTTCGTATTTTTCACTCATCCTGACTTTGTTGCCTTGCACAGAGCATAACTAGAGCTACAGATATCGGATTTTGGTGATCTTGCCGTCCCTAGAAAGATAAGGTAGAGGCCTACAATTTCAGGTTTCACAAGAATTGTCAAATTTAGCCAAAATAAAGGCAAACTTGGGTCCCGAGTTCTCTGGCGCGGATCAGTGCGCAGTCCATGATGTTCCTTCACTTAAATGGGCCTAACTTACTCATCTTAAGCCCAATTAAGGCATATGATACCTTGTCGGAAAGCATATTCAGAGGCCCTTAATTTGGTTTAGGGTTTGGTCAAGATTAATAAGCATAAATAACAGTTTACAGCCGCACAAGCCTGTGCGAGACGGAAATTAGACAACTTTTACAATCATTGTTTTTGCTTTTACATTATTGGGTTTATTTGCTAAACATTGTTAATTTTTGGATTTTTCACTCATCCTGACCTTGTTGCCTTGTGCAGAGCATAACTAAAGCTACAAATATCTGATTTTGTTGATCTTGCTGTCCCTAGAAAGATAAGGAAAAGACCTACAATTTCAGGTTTCACAAGAATTATCAAATTAAGCCAAAATCAAGGCAAAATTGGGTCCCGAGTTCTCTGGCATGGATCAGTGCGTAGTCCATGTTGTTCCTTCACTTAAATGGGCCTAACTTACTCATCTTAAGCCCAATTAAGGCATATGATACCATGTTGGAAAACTTATTCATAGGCCCTTAATTTGCCCTAGGGTTAGGTTTGGATTAATAAGGATAAATAGCAGTTTACAGCTGCACAAGCCAGAGAGAGACGGAAATTAGACAACTTTTACAATCATTGTTTATGCTTTTACATTATTGGGCTTAATTTCTAAACATTGTCAAATTTCGGATTTTACACTCATCCTGACCTTGTTGCCTTGCAGAGAGCATAACTTGAGCTACAGATATCAGATTTTGGTGATCTTGCTGTCCTTAGAAAGATAAGGAAGAGACCTACAATTTCAGGTTTTCCAAGAATTGTCAAATTTGGCTAAAATCAAGGCTAAATTGGGTCCCGAGTTCTCTGGCGCGGATCAGTGCGCAGTCAATGCTGTTCCTTCACTTAAATGGGCCTAACTTACTCATCTTAAGCCCAATTAAGGCATATGATACCTTGTTGCAAAGCTTCTCCAGAGGCCCTTAATTTGGTCTAGCGTTAGGTTAGGATTAATAAGCATAAATAGCAGTTTACAGCCGCACAAGACAGAGAGAGATAGAAATTAGACAATTGTAACAATCATTGTTTTTGCTTTTACATTATTGGGCTTAATTGGGCTTAATTGCTAAACATTGTTAATTTTCGGATTTTTCACTCATCCTGACCTTGTTGCCTTGCGCAGAGTATAACTAGAGCTACGGATATCTGATTTTGGTGATCTTGCTGTCCCCAGAAAGATAAGGAAGAGACCTACAATTTCAGGTTTCGCAAGAATTGTCAAATTAGGCCAAAAGCAAAGCTAAATTGGGTCCCGAGTTCTTTGGCACGGATCAGTACGCAGTCCATGATGTTTCTTCACAAAAATGGCCGTAACTTACTCATCTTAAGCCCAATTAAGGCATATGATACCTTGTTGGAAAGCTTATTCAGAGGCCCTTAATTTGGTCTAGGGTTAGGTCGGGATTAATAAGCATAAACAGCAGTTTACAGCCGCACAAGCCAGAGAGAGACGGAGATTAGACAACTTTTACAATCATTGGTTTTGCTTTTACATTATTGTGCTGAATTGCCAAACATTGTTAATTTTTGGATTTTTCACTCATCCTGACCATGTTGCATTGCGCAGAGCATAACTAAAGCTATAGATATCGGATTTTGGTGATCTTGATGTCCCTAGAAAGATAAGGAAGACACCAACAATTTCCGGTTTCCCTAGCATTGTCAAATTAGGCCAAAATCAAGGATAAATTAGCTCCCGAATTCTCTGGCACGGATCAGTGCTCAGTCCATGATGTTCCTTCACTTAAATGGGCCTAACCTACTCATCTTAAGCCCAATTAAGCCATATGATACCTTGTTGGAAAGCTTATTCAGAGACCCTTAATTTGGTCTTGGGTTAGGTCAGGATTAATAAGCATAAATAGTAGTTTACAGCCGCACAAGTCAGAGAGACGAAAATTTGACAACTTTTACAATCGTTGGATTTGCTTTTACATTATTGGGCTTAATTGGGCTTAATTGCCAAACATTGTTAATTTTCGGATTTTTCACCCATCCTGACGTTGTTTCCTAGCATTGAGGATAACTAGAGCTACAGATATCATATTTTGGTGATCTTGCTGTCCCTAGAGAGATAAGGAAGAGACCTACAATTTCCGGTTTCACTAGGATTGTCAAATTAGGGCAAAATCAAGAATAAATTGGCTCCCGAGTTCTCTGGCGCAGATCAGTGTGCAGTCCATGATGTTCCTTCACTTAAATGGGCATAACTTACTCATCTTAAGCCCAATTAAGGCATATGATACCTTGTAGGAAAGCTTATTCAGAAGCCCTTAATTTGGTCTAGGGTTAGGTCAGGATTAAGACGCATAAATAGCAGTTTACAGCCGCACAAGCCAGAGAGAGACGGAAATAAGACAACTTTTACAATCATTATTTTTGCTTTTACATTATTGGGCTTAATTTCTAAACATTGTGAATTTTCGGATTTTTCACTCATCCTGACTTTGTTGCCTTGCGCAGAGCATAACTAGAGCTACAGATATCGGATTTTGGTGATCTTGCTGTCCCTAGAAAGATAAGGTAGAGACCTACAATTTCAGGTTTCACAAGAATTGTCAAATTAAGCCAAAATCAAGGCAAGCTTGGGTCCCAAGTTCTCTGTCGCAGATCAGTACGCAGTCCATGATGTTCCTTCACTTAAATGGGCTTAACTTGCTCATCTTAAGCCCAATTAAGGCATATGATACCTTGTTGGAAAGCATATTCAGAGGCCCTTAATTTGGTTTAGGGTTAGGTCAAGATTAATAAGCCTAAATAACAGTTCACAGCCGCACAAGCCTGAGCGAGACGGAAATTAGACAACTTTTACAATCATTGTTTTTGCTTTTACATTATTGGGTTTAATTGGGCTTAATTTCTAAACATTGTTAATTTTTGGATATTTCACTCATCCTGACCTTGTTGCCTTGCACAGAGTATAACTAGAGCTACAGATATCTGATTTTGGTGATCTTGTTGTCTCTAGAAAGATAAGGAAGAGACCTACAATTTCAGGAGTCACAAGAGTTGTCAAAGTAGGCCAAAATCAAGGCTAAATTAGCTCCCGAATTCTCTGGCACGGATCAGTGCGCAGTCCATGATGTTCCTTCACTTAAATGGGCCTACCCTACTCATCTTAAGCCCAATTAAGGCATATGATACCTTGTTGGAAAGCTTATTCAGGGACCCTTAATTTGGTCTTGGGTTAGGTCAGGATTAATAAGCATAAATAGCAGTTTACAGTCGCATAAGCCAGAGAGACGGAAATTTGATAACTTTTACAATCATTGGTTTTGCTTTTACATTATTGGGCTTAATTGGTCTTAATTGCCAAACATTGTTAATTTTCGGATTTTTCACTCATCCTGACGTTGTTTCCTAGCATTGAGGATAACTAGAGCTACAGATATCGTATTTTGGTGATCTTGCTGTCCCTAGAGAGATAAGGAAGAGACCTACAATTTCCGGTTTCACTAGGATTGTCAAATTAGGCCAAAATCAAGGCTAAATTGGATCCCGAGTTCTCTGGCGCAGATCAGTGTGCAGTCCATGATGTTCCTTCACTTAAATGGGCATAACTTACTCTTCTTAAGCCCAATTAAGGCATATGATACCTTGTAGGAAACCTTATTCAGAGGCCCTTAATTTGGTCTAGGGTTAGGTAAGGATTAATAGGCATAAATAGCAGTTTACAGCCGCACAAGCCAGAGAGACGGATATAAGACAACTTTTACAGTCATTATTTTTGCTTTTTCATTATTGGGCTTAATTTCTAAACATTGTGAATTTTCGTATTTTTCACTCATCCTGACTTTGTTGCCTTGCACAGAGCATAACTAGAGCTACAGATATTGGATTTTGGTGATCTTGCCGTCCTTAGAAAGATAAGGTAGAGGCCTACAATTTCAGGTTTCACAAGAATTGTCAAATTTAGCCAAAATAAAGGCAAACTTGGGTCCCGAGTTCTCTAGCGCGGATCAGTGCGCAGTCCATGATGTTCCTTCACTTAAATGGGCCTAACTTACTCATCTTAAGCCCAATTAAGGCATATGATACCTTGTCGGAAAGCATATTCAGAGGCCCTTAATTTGGTTTAGGGTTATGTCAAGATTAATAAGCATAAATAACAGTTTACAGCCGCACAAGCCTGAGCGAGACAGAAATTAGACAACTTTTACAATCATTATTTTTGCTTTTACATTATTGGGTTTAATTGCTAAACATTGTTAATTTTTGGATTTTTCACACATCCTGACCTTGTTGCCTTGTGCAGAGCATAACTAAAGCTACAAATATCTGATTTTGGTGATCTTGCTGTCCCTAGAAAGATAAGGAAGAGACCTACAATTTCAGGTTTCACAAGAATTATCAAATTAAGCCAAAATCAAGGCAAAATTGGGTCCCGAGTTCTCTGGCATGGATCAGTGCGTAGTCCATGTTGTTCCTTCACTTAAATGGGCTTAACTTACTCATCTTAAGCCCAATTAAGGCATATGATACCTTGTTGGAAAGCTTATTCATAGGCCCTTAATTTGTCCTAGGGTTAGGTTTGGATTAATAAGGATAAATAGCAGTTTACAGCTGCACAAGCCAGAGAGAGACAGAAATTAGACAACTTTTACAATCATTGTTTATGCTTTTACATTATTGGGCTTAATTTCTAAACATTGTCAAATTTCGGATTTTACATTCATCCTGACCTTGTTGCCTTGCAGAGAGCACAACTTGAGTTACAGATATCAGATTTTGGTGATCTTGCTGTCCCTAGAAAGATAAGGAAGAGACCTACAATTTCAGGTTTTCCAAGAATTGTCAAATTTGGCTAAAATCAAGGCTAAATTGGGTCCCGAGTTCTCTGGCGCGGATCAGTGCGCAGTCAATGACGTTCCTTCACTTAAATGGGCCTAACTTACTCATCTTAAGCCCAATTAAGGCATATGATACCTTGTTGCAAAGCTTATCCGGAGGCCCTTAATTTGGTCTAGCGTTAGGTTAGGATTAATAAGCATAAATAGCAGTTTACAGCCGCACAAGACAGAGAGAGATAGAAATTAGACAACTGTAACAATCATTGTTTTTGCATTTACATTATTGGGCTTAATTGCTAAACATTGTTAATTTTCGGATTTTTCACTCATCCTGACCTTGTTGCCTTGCGCAGAGTATAACTAGAGCTACAGATATCTGATTTTGGTGATCTTGCTGTCCGCAGAAAGATAAGGAAGAGACCTACAATTTCAGGTTTCGCAAGAATTGTCAAATTAGGCCAAAAGCAAAGCTAAATTGGGTCCCGAGTTCTTTGGCACGGATCAGTACGCAGTCCATGATGTTCCTTCACTAAAATGGCCGTAACTTACTCATCTTAAGCCCAATTTAAGGCATATGATACCTTGTTGGAAAGCTTATTCAGAGGCCCTTAATTTGGTCTAGGGTTAGGTCGGGATTAATAGGCATAAACAGCAGTTTACAGCCGCACAATCCAGAGAGAGACGGAAATTAAATAACTTTTACAATCATTGGTTTTGCTTTTACATTATTGGGCTTAATTGCCAAACATTGTTAATTTTCGGATTTTTCACTCACTCTGACCTTGTTGCATTGCGCAGAGTAAAACTAGAGCTACAGATATCGGATTTTGGTGATCTTGATGTCCCTAGAAAGATAAGGAAGAGACCAACAATTTTCGGTTTCACTAGGATTATCAAATTAGGCCAAAATCAAGGCTAAATTAGCTCCCGAAATCTCTGGCACGGATCAGTGCGCAGTCCATGATGTTCCTTCACTTAAATGGGCCTAACCTACTCATATTCGGCCCAATTAAGGCATATGATACCTTGTTGGAAAGCTTATTCAGAGGCCCTTAATTTAGTCTAGGGTTAGGTCAGGATTAATAAGCATAAATAGCATTTTACAGCCGCACAAGTCAGAGAGAGACGGAAATTAGACAACTTTTACAATCATTGGTTTTGCTTTTACATTATTGGGCTTAATTGGGCTTAATTGCCAAACATTGTTAATTTTCGGATTTTTCAATCATCCTGACCTTGTTGCCTTGCGCAGAGCATAACTAGAGCTACATATATCGGATTTTGGTGATCTTGTTGTCCCTAGAAAGAAAAGAAAGAGACCTACAATTTCCGGTTTCACTAGAATTGTCAAATTATGCCAAAATCAAGGCTAAATTGGTTCCTGAGTTCTCTGACGCAGATCAGTGCGCAGTCCATGATGTTCCTTCACTTAAATAGGCCTAACTTACTCATCTTAAGCCCAATTATGGCATATGATACCTTGTAGGAAAGCTTATTCAGAGGCCTTTAATTTGGTATAGGGTTAGGTCAGGATTAATAAGCATAAATAGAAGTTTACCGCCGCACAAGCCAGAGCGAGACGGAAATTAGACAACTTTTACAATCATTGTTTTTGCTTTTATATTATTGGGCTTAATTGGGGTTAATTGCCAAACATTGTTAATTTTCGGATTTTTCACTCATCCTGACCTTGTTGCCTTGCGTTGAGGATAACTAAAGCTAGAGATATCGGATTTTGATGATCTTGCTGTCCCTATGATGTTCTTTCGCTTAAATGGGCCTAACCTACTCATCTTAAGCCCAATTAAGGCATATGATACCTTGTTGGAAAGCTTATTCAGAGGCCCTTAATTTAGTCTAGGGTTAGGTCAGGATTAATACGCATAAATAGCAGTTTACAGCCGCTCAAGCCAGAGAGAGTGGAAATTTGACAAATTTTACAATCATTGATTCTGCTTTTACATTATTGGGCTTAATTGGGCTTAATTGTTAAAAATTGTTAATTTTCATATTTTTCACTCAACCTGACCTTGTTGCCTTGCGTTGAGGATAACTAGAGCTTCAGATATCGGATTTTGGTGATCTTGCTGTCCCTAGAAAGATAAGGAAGAGACCTACAATTTCCGGTTCACTAGGATTGTCAAATTAGGCCAAAATCAAGGCTAAATTGGCTCCCGAATTCTCTGGCGGTGATCAATGCGCAGTCCATGATGTTCCTTCATTTAAATGGGCCTAACTTACTCATCTTAAGCCCAATTAAGGCATATGATACCTTGTTGGAAAGCTTATTCAGAGGCCTTTAATTTAGTCTAGGGTTAGGTTAAGATTAATAAGCATAAATAGCAGTTTATTGCCGCACAAGCCAGAGAGAGACAGAAATTAGACTACTTTTACAATCATTGTTTTTGCTTTTACATTATTGGGCTTAATTACTTAACATTGTTAATTTTCGGATTTTTCACTCATCCTGACCTTGTTGCCTTGTACAGAGCATAACTAGAGCTACAAATATCTGATTTTGGTGACCTTGATGTCCCTAGAAAGATAAGGAAGAGACCTACTATTTCAGGTTTCACAAGAATTGTCAAATTAAGCCAAAATTGGGGGAAAATTGGGTCCCGAGTTCTCTGGCGCGGATCAGTGCGCAGTCCATGATGTTCCTTCACTTAAATGGGCCTAACTTACTCATCTTAAGTCCAATTAAGGCATATGATGCCTTTTTGGAAAGCATATTCAGAGGCCCTTAATTTGGTTTAGGGTTAGGTGAGGATTAATAAGGATAAATAGCAGTTTTCAGCCGCACAAGTCAGAGAGAGACGGAAATTAGACAAATTTTACAATCATTGTTTTTGCTTTTACATTTTTGGGTTTAATTGGGCTTAATTGCTAAACACTGTTAATTTTCGGATTTTTCACTCAGATATCGGATTTTGGTGATCTTGCTGTCCCTAGAATGATAAGGAAGAGACCTACAATTTCAGGTGTCACAAGAATTGTCAAATTTGGCCGAAATCAAGGCTAAATTGGGTCCCAAGTTCTCTGGCGCGGATCAGTGCGCGGTCCATGATGTTCCTTCACTTAAATGGGCCTAACATACTCATTTTAAGCCCAATTAAGGCATATGATACCTTGTTGGAAAGCTTATCCAGTGGACCTTAATTTGGTCTAGCGTTAGGTCAGGACTAATAAGCATAAATAGCAGTTTACAGCCGCACAAGCCGGAGAGAGACGGAAATTAGACAACTTTAACAATCATTGTTTTTGCTTTTACATTATTGGGCTTAATTGCTAAACATTATTAATTTTCGGATTTTTCACTCATCCTGACCTTGTTGCCTTGCGCAGAGTATAACTAGAGCTACATATATCTGATTTTGGTGATCTTGCTGTCCCTAGAAAGATAAGGAAGAGACCTACAATTTCAGGTTTAGCAAGAATTGTGAAATTAGGCCAAAATCAAAGCAAAATTGGGTCCCGAGTTCTCTGGCGCAGATCAGTATGCAGTCCATGATGTTCCTTCACTAAAATGGGCGTAACTTACTCATCTTAAGCCCAATTAAGGCATATGATCCCTTGTTGGAAAGCTTATTCAGAGGCCCTTAATTTGGTCTAGGTTAGGTCGGGATTATTAAGCATCAATAGCCGTTTATAGCCGCACAATCCAGAGAGAGACGGAAATTAGACAACTTTTACAATCATTGGTTTTGCTTTTACATTATTGGGCTGAATTGTCAAACATTGTTAATTTTCGGATTTTTCACTCATCCTGACCTTGTTGCATTCCGCAGAGCATAACTAGAGCTACAGATATCCGATTTTGGTGATCTTGATGTTCCTAGAAAGATAAGGAAGAGACCAACAATTTCCGATTGCATTTGGATTGCCAAATTTGACAAAAATCAAGGGTAAATTGGCTCCCGAGTTCTCTGACGCAGATCAGTGCGCAGTCCATGATGTTCCTTCACTTAAATGGGCCTAACTTACTCATCTTAAGCCCAATTAAGGCATATGATACCTTGTAGGAAATCTTATTCAGAGGCCCTTAATTTGGTCTAGGGTTAGGTAAGGATTAATAAGCATAAATAGCGGTTTACAGCCGCACAAGCCTGAGCGAGACGAAAATTAGATAACTTTTACAATCATAGATTTTGCTTTTATATTATTGGGCTTAATTGAGCTAAATTGCCAAACATTGTTAATTTTCGGATTTTTCACTCATCCTGACCTTGTTACCTTGCGTTGAGGATAACTAGAACTACAGATATCGGATTTTGGTGATCTTGATGTCCCTAGAAAGATAAGGAAGAGACCTACCATTTCCGGTGTCACCAGGATTGTAAAATTAGGCCAAAATAAAGGCTAAATTAGCTCCATAATTCTCTGGCGCGGATCAGTGCGCAATCCATGATGTTCCTTCACTTAAATGGGCCTAACTTACTCATCTTAAGCCCAAATAAGGCATATGATACCTTGTTGGAAAGCTTATTCAGAGGACCTTAATTTAGTCTAGAGTTAGGTCAGGATTAATAAGCGTAAATAGCAGTTTACAGCCGCACAAGCCAGAGAGAGACGAAAATTTAACAACTTTTACAATCATTGGTTTTGCTTTTACATTATTGGGCTTAATTGCCAAACATTATTAATTTTCGGATTTTTCACTCATCCTGACCTTGTTGCCTTGCGGTGAGGATAACTAGAGCTACAGATATCGGATTTTGGTGATCTTGCTGTCCCTAGAAAGATAAGGAAGAGACCTACAATTTCCGGTTTCACTTGGATTGTCAAATTAGGCCAAAATCAAGGCTATATTGGCTCCGGAGTTCTCTGGCGCAGATCAGTGCGCAGTCCATGATGTTCCTTCACTTAAATGGGCATAACTTACTCATCTTAAACCCAATTAAGGCATATGATACCTTGTAGGAAAGCTTCTTCATAGTCCCTTAATTTGGTCTAGGGTTAGGTCAGGATTAATAAGCATAAATAGCAGTTCACAGTGTTACATGACAGAGAGAGACGGAAATTAGACAACTTTTACAATCATTGTTTTTGCTTTTACATTATTGGGCTTAATTGCTAAAATTGTTAATTTTCGGATATTTCACTCTTCCTGACCTTGTTTCCTTGTGTAGAGCATAACAAGAGCTACAGATATCGGATTTTGGTGATCTTGCTGTCCCTAGAAAGATAAGGAAGAGACCTACAATTTCCGGTTTCACTAGGATTGTCAAATTAGGACAAAATCAAGGCTAAATTGGCTCCCGAATTCTCTGGCGCGGATCAGTATGCAGTCCATGATGTTCCTTCACTTAAATGGGCCTAACTTACTCATCTTAAGCCCAATTAAGGCATATGATACCTTGTTGGAATGCTTATTCAGAGGCCCTTAATTTAGTCTAGGGTTAGGTCAGGATTAATAAGCATAAATAGCAGTTTACATCCGCTCAAGCGAGAGAGAGACGGAAATTATACAACTTTTTCAATCATTGGTTTTGCTTTTTCATTATTGGGCTTAATTTGGCTTAATTGCCAAACATTGTTAATTTTCGGATTTTTCACTCATCCTGACCTAGTTGCCTTGCCCAGAGCATAACTAGAGATACAAATATTGGATTTTGGTGATCTTGTTGTCCCTAGAAAGTTAAGGAAGAGACCCACAATTTCAGGTTTCACGAGAATTGTCAAATTAGGCCAAAATCAAGGCTAAATTGGGTCCTATGTTCTCTGGCGCGGAGTACGCAGTCCATGATGTTCCTTCACTTAAATAGGCCTAACTTACTCATCTTATGCCCAATTAAGGCATATGATACCTTGCTGGAAAACTTATTTAGTGACCCTTAATTTGGTCTAGGGTTAGGTCAGGATTAATAAGCATAAATAGCAGTTTATAGCCGCACAAGCCAGACAGAGACGAAAATTAGACAACTTTTACAATCATTGTTTTTCCTTTTACATTATTGGGCTTAATTGGGCTTAATTGCTTAACATTGTTAATTTTCGGATATTTCACTCATCCTGACCTTGTTGCCTTGCGTAGAGCATAACTAGAGCTACATATATCGGATTTTGGTGATCTTGCTGTCCCAAGAAAGATAAGGAAGAGACCTACAATTTCCGGTAGTACTAGTAATGTCAAATTAGGCCAAAATCGAGGCCAAATTGGCTCCCGAGTTGTCTGGCGCAGATCAGTGTGCAGTCCATGATGTTCCTTCACTTAAATGGGCCTAACTTACTCATCTTAAGTCCAATTAAGGCATATGATACCTTGTAGGAAAGCTTATTCATAGTCCCTTAATTTGGTATAGGGTTAGGTTAGGATTAATAAGCATAAATAGCAGTTTACAGCCGCACAAGACAGAGAGAGACGTAAATTAGACAACTTTTACAATCATTGTTTTTACTTTTACATTATTGGGCTTAATTGTTAAACATTGTTAATTTTCGGATATTTCAATCATCCTGACCTTGTTGCCTTGCGTAGAACATAACTAGAGCTACAAATATCATATTTTTGTGATCTTGCGGTCCCTAGAAAGATAAGGAAGAGACCAACAATTTCAGGTGTCACAAGAATTGTCAAATTAGGCCAAAATCAAGGCTACATTGGGTCCCGAGTTCTCTGACGCGGATCAGTGCATAGTCCATGATGTTCCTTCACTTAAATGGGCATAACTTACTCATCTTAAGCCCAATTAAGGTATATGATACCTTGTTGGAAAGCTTATTCAGAGGCCCTTAATTTGTTCTAGGGTTAGGTCTGGATTAATAAGCATAAATAGCAGTTTACAGCCGCACAAGCCAGAGAGAGACGGAAATTAAACAACTTTTGCAATAATTGTTTTTGCTTATACATTTTTAGGCTTAATTGGGCTTAATTGCTAAACATTGTTAATTTTTGGATTTTTCACTCATCCTGACCTTTTTGCCTTGCGCAGAGCATAACTAGAGCTACAGATATCGGATTTTGGTGATTTTGCTGCCCCTAGAAAGATAAGGAAGAGACATACAATTTCAGGTTTCACAAGAATTGTAAAATTAGGCCAAAATCACACCAAATTTGGGTCCCAAGTTCTCTGGCGCAGTTCAATGCATAGTCCATGATGTTCCTTCTCTTAAATAGGCCAAAGTTACTCATCTTATGCCCAATTAAGGCATATGATACCTTGTTGGAAAGCTTATTCAGATGCCCTTAATTTGGTATAGGGTTAGGTCAGGATTAATAACCATAAATAACAGTTTACAGCCGCACAAGCCAGATAGAGACGGAAATTAGACAACTTTTACCATCATTGCTTTTGCTTTTACATTATTGGGCTTAATTGGAATTAATTGCTTGACATTTTTAATTTTCAGATTTTTTACTCATCTTGACCTTGTTGCCTTGCGCAGAGCATAACTTGAGCCCCAAATATCAGATTTTGGTGATCTTGCAGTCCCTAGAAAGATAAGGAAGAGACCTACAATTTCAGATTTCACAATAATTGTCAAAATAGGCCAAAATCAAGGCTAAATTGGGTCCCGAGTTCTCTGGCGCGGATCAGTGCCCAGTCCATGATGTTCCTTCACTTAAATGGGCCTAACTTACTCATCTTAAGCCCAATTAAGGCATATGGTACCCTGTTGGAATGCTTGTTCAAGGGCCCTTAATTTGTTGTAGGGTTAGGTCTGGATTAATAAGCATAAATAGCAGTTTACAGCAGCACAAACCAGAGAGAGACGGAAATTCGACAACTTTTACAATCATTGTTTTTGCTTTTACATTTTTGGGCTTAATTGGTAAACATTGTTAATTTTCGGATTTTTTACTCATCCTGATCTTTTTGCCATGCGCAGAGCATAACTAGAGCTACAAATATCGGATTTTTGTGATCTTGCTGCCCCTAGGAAGATAAGGAAGGGACCTACAATTTCAGGTTTCCCAAGAATTGTCAAATTAGGCAAAAATCAAGGCTAAATTGGGTCCTGAGTTCTCTGGCGCGGATCAGTTCGCTGTCCATGATGTTCCTTCACTTAAATGGCCCTAACTTACTGATCTTAAGCCCAATTAAGTCATATGATACCTTGTTGGAAAGCTTATTCAGAGGCCCTTAATTTGGTCTAGTGTTAGGTCAGGATTAATAAGTATAAATAGCAGTTTACAGCCACACAAGCCATAGAGAGACGAAAATTAGACAACTTTTACAATCATTGTTTTTGCTTTTACATTTTTGGGCTTAATTGGACTTAATTGCTAAACATTGTTAATTTTCGGATTTTTCACTCTTTCTGTCCTTGTTCCCTTGTGCAGAGCATAACTAGAGCTACAGATATCGGATTTTGGTGATCTTGCAGTCCCTAGAAAGATAAGGAAGAGACCTACAATTTAAGATTTCACAAGAATTGTCAAATTAGGCCAAAATCAAGGCTAAATTGGGTCCCGAGTTCTCTGGCGCGGATCGCGCCCCATCCATGATGTTCCTTCACTTAAATGGGCCTAACTTACTCATCTTAAGCCCAATTAAGGCATATGGTACCCTGTTGGAATGCTTGTTCAAGGGCCCTTAATTTGTTGTAGGGTTAGGTCTGGATTAATAAGCATAAATAGCAGTTTACAGCAGCACAAACCAGAGAGAGACGGAAATTCGACCACTTTTACAATCATTGTTTTTGCTTTTAAATTTTTGGGCTTAATTGGTAAACATTGTTAATTTTCGGATTTTTTACTCATCCTGATCTTTTTGCCATGCACAGAGCATAACTAGAGCTACAAATATCGGATTTTTGTGATCTTGCTGCCCCTAGGAAGATAAGGAAGGGACCTACAATTTCAGGTTTCCCAAGAATTGTCAAATTAGGCAAAAATCAAGGCTAAATTGGGTCCTGAGTTCTCTGGCTCGGATCAGTTCGCTGTCCATGATGTTCCTTCACTTAAATGGCCCTAACTTACTGATCTTAAGCCCAATTAAGTCATATGATACCTTGTTGGAAAGCTTATTCAGAGGCCCTTAATTTGGTCTAGTGTTAGGTCAGGATTAATAAGTATAAATAGCAGTTTACAGCCGCACAAGCCATAGAGAGACGAAAATGAGACAACTTTTACAATCATTGTTTTTGCTTTTACATTTTTGAGCTTAATTGGACTTAATTGCTAAACATTGTTAATTTTCGGATTTTTCACTCTTTCTGTCCGTGTTCCCTTTTGCAGAGCATAACTAGAGCTACAGATATCGGCTTTTGGTGATCTTGCAGTCCCTAGAAAGATAAGGAAGAGACCTACAATTTAAGGTTTCACAAGAATTGTCAAATTAGGCCAAAATCAAGGCTAAATTGGGTCCCGATTTCTGTGGCGCGGATCAGTGCGCAGTCCATGATGTTCCTTCACTTAAATGGGCCTAACTTACTCATCTTAAGCCCAATTAAGGCATATGGTTCCTTGTTGGAATGCTAATTCAAGGGCCCTTAATTTGTTGTGGGGTTAGGTCTGGATTAATAAGCATAAATAGCAGTTAGCAGCCGCACAAGCCAGAGAGAGACGGAAATTCGATAACTTTTACAATCATTGTTTTTGCTTTTACATTTTTGGGCTTAATTGGTAAACATTGTTAATTTTCGGATTTTTCACTCATCCTGACATTTTTGTCTTGTGCAGATCATAACTGGAGCTACAGATATCGGATTTGAGTGATCTTGTTGCCCCTAGAAAGATAAGGAAGAGACCTACAATTTCAGGTGTCACAAGAATTCTCAAATTAGCCCAAAATCAAGGCTAAATTGGGTCCCGAGTTATCTGGCGCGGATCAGTGCGCAGTCCATGATGTTCCTTCACTTAAATGGCCCTAACTTACTGATCTTAAGCCCAATTAAGTCATATGATACCTTGTTGGAAAGCTTATTCAGAGGCCCTTAATTTGGTCTAGTGTTAGGTTAGGATTAATAATCATAAATAGCAGTTTACAGCCGCACAAGCCAGAGAGAGACGAAAATTGGACAACTTTTACAATCGTTGTTTTTGCTTTTACATTGTTGGGCTTAATTGGACTTAATTGCTAAACATTGTTAATTTTAGGATTTTTCACTCTTTCTGACCTTGTTCCCTTGTGCAGAGCATAACTAGAGCTACAGATATCGGATTTTGGTGATCTTGCAGTCCCTAGAAAGATAAGGAAGAGACCTACAACTTAACTTTTTACAAGAATTGTCAAATTAGGCCAAAATCTAGGTTAAATTGGGTCCCGAGTTCTCTGGCACGGATAAATACGCAGTCCATGATGTTCCTTCACTTAAATGGGCCTAACTTACACATTTTAAGCCCAATTAAGGCGTATGATTTGGAAAGCTTATTCAGCGGCTCTTAATTTGTTCTAGGGTTAGGTCTGGATTAATAAGCTAAAATAGCAGTTTACAACCGCACAAGCCAGAGAGAGACGGAAATTCGACAACTTTTACAATCATTGTTTTTGCTTTTACATTTTTGGGCTTAATTGGTAAACATTGTTAATTTTCGGATTTTTTACTCATCCTGATCTTTTTGCCTTGCGCAGAGCATAACTAGAGCAACAAATATCGGATTTTTGTGATCTTGCTGCCCCTAGGAAGATAAGGAAGGGACCTACAATTTCAGGTTTCCCAAGAATTGTCAAATTAGGCAAAAATCAAGGCTAAATTGGGTCCTGAGTTCTCTGACGTGGATCAGTACGCTGTCCATGATGTTCCTTCACTTAAATGTCCCTAACTTACTGAACTTAAGCCCAATTAAGTCATAGGATACCTTGTTGGAAAGCTTATTCAAAGGCCCTTAATTTGGTCTAGTGTTAGGTCAGGATTAATAAGCATAAATAGTAGTTTACAGTCGCACAAGCCAGAGAGAGACGAAAATTAGACAACTTTTACAATCATTGTTTTTGCTTTTACATTGTTGGGCTTAATTGGACTTAATTGCTAAACATTGTTAATTTTCGGATTTTTCACTCCTTCTGACCTTGTTCCCTTGTGCAGAGCATAACTAGAGCTACAGTTATCGGATTTTGGTGATCCTGCAGTCCCTAGAAAGATAAGGAAGAGACCTACAATTTAAGGTTTCACAAGAATTGTCAAATTAGGCCAAAATCAAGGCTAAATTGGGTCCCGAGTTCTCTGGCGAGGATCAGTGCGCAGTCCATGATGTTCCTTCACTTAAATGGGCATAACTTACTCATCTTAAGCCCAATTAAGGCATATGATACCTTGTTAGAAAGCTTATTCAGAGGCCCTTAATTTGGTATAGGGTTAGGTCAGGATTAATAAGCATAAATAACAGTTTACAGCCGCACAAGCCAGATAGAGACGGAACTTAGACAACTTTTACCGTCGTTGCTTTTGCTTTTACATTATTGGGCTTAATTGGACTTAATTGCTAGACATTGTTAATTTTCAGATATTTTACTCATCCTGACCTTGTTGCCTTGCGCAGAACATAACTTGAGTCACAAATATCGGATTTTGGTGATCTTTCAGTCCTTAGAAAGATAAGGAAGAGACCTTCAATTTCAGAGTTCACAATAATTATCAAAATAGGCCAATATCAAGGCTAAATTGGGTCCCGAGTTCTCTGGCGTGGATCAGTGCCCAGTCCATGATGTTCCTTTACTTAAATGGGCCTAACTTACTCATATTAAGCCCAATTAAGGCATATGGTACCCTGTTGGAAAGCTTGTTCAAGGGCCCTTAATTTGTTGCAGGGTTAGGTGAGGATTAATAAGCATAAATAGCAGTTTACA
>JAUPTC010000017.1:1246765-1347575 GCA_030762895.1 Sophora flavescens
ATTTTAGACTTGATTTTGGCCTAATTTGACAATTCTTGTGATACCTATAATTGTAGGTCTCTTCCTTATCTTTCTAGGGACAGCAAGATCACAAAAATCCGATATCTGTAGCTCTAGTTATGCTTTGCGCAAGGCAACAAGGACAGGATGAGTGAAAAATCCGAAAATTAACAATGTTTAGCAATTAAGCCCAATAATGTAAAAGCAAAAACAATGATTGTAAACGTTTTCTAATTTTCGTGTCTCTCTGGCTTGTGCGGCTGTTAACTGCTATTTATGCTTATTAATCCTGACCTAACCCTAGACCAAATTAACGGCCTCTGAATAAGCTTTCCAACAAGGTATCATATGCCTTAATTGGGCATAAGATGAGTAAGTTAGGCCCATTTAAGTGAAGGAACATCATGGACTGTGCACTGAACCGTGCCAGAGAACTCGGAACCCAATTTATCCTTGATTTTGGTTTAATTTGATAGTTCTTGTGAAACCTGAAATTGTAGGTCTCTTCCTTATCTTTCTAGGGACTGTAAGATCACCAAAATCCGATATCTGTGGCTTTAGTTTTGCTATGCGTAAGGCCATAAGGTCAGGATGAGTGAAAAATCTGAAAATTAACAATGTTTAGCAATTATGCCCATTTAAGACCAATAATGTAAAAGCAAAAACAATAATTGTAAAAGTTGTCTGATTTCCGTCTCTCTGGCTTGTGTGGCTGTAAACTGCTACTTATGCTTATTAATCCTGACCTAATCCTAGACCAAATTAAGGGCCTCTGAATAAGCTTTCCAACAAGGTATCATATGCCTTAATTGGGCTTCAGATGAGTAAGTTAGCCCCATTTAAGTGAAGGAATATCATGGACTGCGCATTGATCCGTGCCAGAGAACATTGGACCCAATTTAGCCTTGATTTTGGCCTAATTTGACAATTCTTGTGAAACCAGAAATTATAGGTCTCTTCCTTATCTATCTAGGGACAGCAAGATCACCAAAATCCGATATCTGTAGCTCTAGTTATGCTCTGCGCAAGGCAACAAGGTCAGGATGAGTGAAAAATCCGAAAATTAACAATGTTTAGCAATTAAGCCCAATAATGTAAAAGTAAAAACAATGATTGTAAAAGTTGTCTAATTTTCGTCTCTCTCTAGCTTGTACGGCTGTAAACTGCTATTTATGCTTATTAATCCTGGCCTAACCCTAGACCAAATTAAGGGCCTCTGAATAAGCTTTCCAAAAGGTATCATATGCCTTAATTAGGCTTAAGATGAGTAAGTTAGGCCCATTTAAGTGAAGGAACATCATAAACTGCACACTGATCCGTGCCAGAGAACTCGGGACCCATTTTAGCCTTGATTTTGGCTTAATTTGACAATTCTTGTGATACCTATAATTGTAGGTCTCTTCCTTATCTTTCTAGGGACAGCAAGATCACAAAAATCCGATATCTGTAGCTCTAGTTATGCTTTGCGCAAGGCAACAAGGACAGGATGAGTGAAAAATCCGAAAATTAACAATGTTTAGCAATTAAGCCCAATAATGTAAAAGCAAAAACAATGATTGTAAACGTTTTCTAATTTTCGTGTCTCTCTGGCTTGTGCGGCTGTTACCTGCTATTTATGCTTATTAATCCTGACCTAACCCTAGACCAAATTAACGGCCTCTGAATAAGCTTTCCAACAAGGTATCATATGCCTTAATTTGGCTTAAGATGAGTAAGTTTGGCCCATTTAAGTGAAGGAACATCAGGAACTGCGCACTGATCCGCGCCAGAGAACTCGGGATCCAATTTAGCCTTGATTTCGGCCTAATTTGACAGTTCTTGCGATACCTGAAATTGTAGGTCTCTTCCTTATCCTTCTAGGGACAGCAAGATCACCAAAATCAGATATCTGTAGCTCAAGTTATGCTATGCGCAAGGCAACAAGGTCAGGATGCGTGAAAAACCCGAAAATTTACAATGTTTAGCAATTAAGCCCAATAATGTAAAAGCAAAAACAATGATTGTAAACGTTTTCTAATTTTCGTGTCTCTCTGGCTTGTGTAACTGTAAACTGCTATTTATGCTTATTAATCCTCACCTAACCCTAGACCAAATTAACGGCCTCTGAATAAGCTTTCCAACAAGGTATCATATGCCTTAATTGGGCTTAAGATGAGTAAGATAGGCCAATTTAAGTGAAGGAACATCAGGGACTGCGCACTGATCCGCGCCAGAGAACCCGGGATCCAATTTAATTAGCCTTGATTTTTGCCTAATTTGACAGTTCTTGCGAAACCTGAAATTGTAGGTCTCTTCCTTATCCTTCTAGGGACAGCAAGATCACCAAAATCAGATATTTGTAGCTCAAGTTATGCTATGAGCAAGGCAACAAGGGCAGGATGCGCGAAAAATCCAAAAATTAACAATGTTTAGCAATTAAGCCCAATAATGTAAAAGCAAAAACAATGATTGTAAAAGTTGTCTAATTTCCGTCTCTCTCGGGCTTGTGCGGCAGTAAACTGCTATTTATCCTTAGTAATCCTGTCCTAACCCTATACCAAATTAAGGGCCTCTGAATAAACTTTCCAAAAAGGTATCATATGCCTTAATTGGGCTTAAGATGAGTAAGTTAGGACCATTTAAGTGAAGGAACATCATACACTGTGCACTGATCCGCGCCAGAGAACTCCGGACCCAATTTAGCATTGATTTTTGCCTAACTTGACAATTCTTATGAAACCTGAAATTGTAGGTCTCTTCCTTATCGTTCTAGGGACTGCAACAACACCAAAATCCGATATTTGTAGCTCTAGTTATGCTCTGCGCAAGGCAACATGGTCAGGATGAGTGAAAAAGCCAAAATTTAACAATGTTTAGCAATTAAGCCCAATAATGTAAAAGCAAAAACAACGATTGCAAAAGTTGTCTAATTTTCGTCTCCCTCTGGCTTGTGCGGTTGTAAACTGCTATTTATTCTTATTAATCCTGACCTAACCCTAGACCAAATTAAGGGCCTTTGAATAAGAATTCCAACAAGGTATCATCTGCCTTAATTGGGCTTAAGATGAGTAAGTTAAGCCCATTTAAGTGAAGGAACATCATGGATCGCGACGACCGATCTGCGCCAGAGAACTCGGGAACCAATTTTGCCTTCATTTTTGCCTAATTTGCAATTCTTGTGGTACCTGAAATTGTAGGTCTCTTCCTTATCTTTCTAGGGACAGGAAGATCACCAAAATCCGATATATGTAGCTCTAGTTATGCTTCGCACAAGGCAACAAGGTCAGGATGCGTGAAATATCCGAAAATTGACAATGTTTAGCAATTAAGCCCAATAATGTAAAAGCAAAAACAATGATTGTAAAAGTTGTCTAATTTCCGTCTCTCTCTAGCTTGTGCATCCGTAAACTGTAATTTATGCTTATTAATCCCGACCTAACCCAATACCAAATTAAGGGCCTCTGAATAAGCTTTCCAACAAGGTATCATATGCCTTTATTGGGCTTAAGATGAGTAAATTAGGCCCATTTAAGTGAAGGAACAACATGGACTGCGCACTGATCCGCGCCAGAGAAATCGGGACCCAATTTAGCCTTTATTTTGGCCTAATTTGACTTTTTTTGTGATACATGAAATTGTAGGTCTCTTCCTTATGTTTCTACGGACAGCAAGATCACCAAAATCAGATATCTGTAGCTATGGTTATGCTCGACGCAAGGCAACAAGGTCAGGATGCGTGAAAAATCCGAAAATTGACAATGTTTAGCAATTAAGCCCAATAATGTAAAAGACAAAAAGAATGATTGTAAAAGTTGTCTAATTTCCGTCTCTCTCTGGCTTGTGCATCTGTAAACTGCTATTTATGCTTAGTAATCCGGACCTAACCCAAGACCAAATTAAGGGCCTCTGAATAAGTTTTCCAACAAGGTATCATATGCCTTATTTGGGCTTAAGATGAGTAAGTTAGGCCCATTTAAGTGAAGGAACATCATGGACTGCGCACTGATCCGCGCCAGTGAACTCGGGACATAATTTAGTCTTGATTTTGGTGCAATTTGACAATTCTTGTGAAACATGAAATTGTAGGTCTCTTCCTTTTCATTCTAGGGACAACAAGATCACCAAAATCAGATATCTATAGCTCTAGTTATGCTATGCGTATGGTAACAAGGTCAGGATGCGTGAAAAATTTGAAAAATAACAATGTTTAGCAATTAAGCCCAAAAATGTAAAAGCAAAAACAATGATTGTAAAAATTGTCTAATTTCGGTCTCTCTTTAGCTTGTACATCTATAAACTGCTATTTATGCTTACTAATGCTGACCTAACCCAAGACCAAATTAAGGGACTCTGAATAAGCTTTCCAACAAGGTATCATATGCCTTAATTGGGCTTAAGATGAGTAAGTGAGGCCCATTTAAGTGAAGGAACATCATGGACTGCGCATTGATCCGCGCCATAGAACTAGGGACCCAATTTAGCCTTGATTTTGGCCTAATTTGACAATTCTTGTGACACATGAAATTGTAGGTCTCTTCCTTATCTTTCTACCGACAGCAAGATCAGCAAAATCAGATATTTGTAGCTCTAGTTATGCTCTGCGCAAGGCAACAAGGTCAGGATGCGTGAAAAATCTGAAAATTGACAATGTTTAACAATTAAGCCCAATAATGTAAAAGCAAAAACAATGATTGTAAAAGTTGTCTAATTTCCGTCTCTCTCTGGCTTGTGCATCTGTAAACTGCTATTTATGCTTAGTAATCCGGACCTAACCCAAGACCAAATTAAGGGCCTCTGAATAAGCTTTCCAACAAGCTATCATATGCCTTAATTGGGCTTAAGATGAGTAAGTTGGTCCCATTTAAGTGAAGGAACATCATGGACAGCGCACTAATCCGCGCCAGTGAACTCGGGACATAATTTAGCCTTGATTTTGGTGTAATTTGACAATTCTTGTGAAACATGAAATTGTAGATCTCTTCCTTTTCTTTCTAGGGAAAGCAAGATCACCAAAATCCGATATATGTTGCTCTAGTTATGCTCTGCGCATGGCAACATGGTCAGGATGAGTGAAAAATCTGAAAATTAACAATGTTTAGCAATTAAGCCCAATAATGTAAAAGCAAAAACAATGATTGTAAAAGTTGTCTAATTTCCGTTTCTCTCTGGCTAGTGCGGTAGTAAACTGCTATTTTAGCTTATTAATCCTGACCTAAAC
Organism: Sophora flavescens; assembly: GCA_030762895.1. Lineage (NCBI taxonomy): Eukaryota > Viridiplantae > Streptophyta > Magnoliopsida > Fabales > Fabaceae > Sophora > Sophora flavescens. The sequence continues at coordinate 1,251,963 of JAUPTC010000017.1, forward strand.
TTGAACCAAATTAAGGGCCTCTGAATAAGCTTTCCAACAAGGTATCATATGTCTTAATTGGGCTTCAGATGTGTAAGTTAGGCCCATTTAAGTGAAGAAACATAATGGATTGCGCACTACTCCGTGCCAGAGAACTCGGGACCCAATTTAGACTTGATTTTGGCCTAATTTGACAATTCTTGTGAAACCAGAAATTGTAGGTCTCTTCCTTATCTTTCTAGGGACAGCAAGATCACCAAAATCCGATATCTGTAGCCCTAGTTATGCTCTGCGCAAGGCAACAAGGTCAGGATGAGTGAAAAATCCGAAAATTAACAATGTTTATCAATTAAGTCAATAATGTAAAAGCATAAACAATGATTGTAAAAGTTGTCTAATTTCCGTCTCTCTCTGGCTTTTGCGGTTGTAAACTGCTATTTATGCTTATTAATCCTGACCTAACCCTAGACCAAATTAAGGACCTCTGAATAAGCTTTCCAACAAGGTATCATATGCCTTAATTTGGCTTTAGATGAGTAAGTTAGGTCCATTTAAGTGAAGGAAAATCATGGACTGCACACTGATCCGTGCCAGAGAACTCGGGACCTAATTTAGCCTTGATTTTGGCCTAATTTGACAGTTCATGTGTCACCTGAAATTGTAGGTCTCTTCCTTATCTTTCTAGGGACAGCAAGATCATCAAAATCCGATATTTGTAGCTCAAGTTATGCTATGCGCAAGGCAACAAGGTCAGGATGCGTGGTAAATCCGAAAATTAACAATGTTTAGCAATTAAGCCCAATAATGTAAAAACAAAAATAATGATTGTAAAAGTTTTCTAATTTCCGTCTCTCTCTGGCTTGTGCTGCAGTACACTGCTATTTATGCTTATTTTTCCTGACCTAACCCTAGACCAAATTAAGGGCCTCTGAATAAGCTTTCCAACAGGGTATCATATGCCTTAATTAGGCTTAAGATGATTAAGTTAGGACCATTTAAGTGAAGGAACATAATTGACTACGCATTGATCCGCGCCAGAGAACTCGGGACCCAATTTAGCCATGATTTTGGCCTAATTTGACAATTCTTGTGAAACCCGAAATTGTAGGTCTCTTCCTTATCTTTCTAGGGATAGCAAGATCACCAAAATCCGATATCTGTAGCTCTAGTTATGCTCTGGGCAAGGCAACAAGGTCAGGATGAGTGAAAAATCTGAAAATTATCAATGTTTAGCCATTAAGCCCAATAATGTAAAAGCAAAAACAATGATTGTAATAGTTGTCTAATTTCCGTCTCTCTCTCTTGCTTGTGCGGTTGTAAACTCCTATTTATGCTTATTAATCTTGACCTAACCCTAGACCATATTAACGGCCTCTGAATAAGCTTTCCAAAAAGGTATCATATGTCTTAATTGGGTTTTAGATGAGTAAGTTAGGCCCATTTAAGTGAATGAACATCATGGACTGCGCACTAATCCGTGCCAGAGAACTCGGGACCCAATTTAGCCTTGATTTTGGCCTAATTTGACAATTCTAGTGAAATCTGAAATTGTAAGTCTCTTCCTTACTTTCTTGGGACAGCAAGATCATCAAAATCCGATATCAGTATCTCTAGTAATGCTCTACGTAAGGCAACAAGGTTAGGATGAGTGAAAAATACGAAAATTAACAATGTTTATCAATTAAGCCCAATTAAGCCCAATAATGTAAAAGGAAAAACAATGATTGTAAATGTTGTCTAATTTCCGTCTCTCTTTTGCTTGTGCTGCTGTAAACTCCTATTTATGCTTATTAATCCTGACCTAACCCTAGACCAAATTAAGGACCTCTGAATAAGCTTTCCAACAAGGTGTCATATCCCTTAATTGGGCTTCAGATGAGTAAGTTAGGCCCATTTAAGTGAAGGAACATCATGGACTGCGCATTGATCCGCGCCAGAGAACATTGGACCCAATTTAGCCTTGATTTTGGCCTAATTTGACAATTCTTGTGAAACCAGAAATTATAGGTCTCTTCCTTATCTTTCTAGGGACAGCAAGATCACCAAAATCCGATATCTGTAGCTCTAGTTATGCTATGCGTAAGGCAATAAGGTCAGGATGAGTGAAAAATCCGAAAATTAACAATGTTTAGCAATTAAGCCCAATAATGTAAAAGCAAAAACAATGATTGTAATAGTTGTCTAATTTCCGTATCTCTCTTGCTTGTGCGGCTGTAAACTGCTATTTATGCTTCTTAATCCTCACCTAACCCTAGACCAAATTAAGGGACTCTGAATAAACTTTCCAACAAGGTATCATATGCCTTAATTGGGCTTAAGATGAGTAAGTTAGGCCCATTTAAGTGAAGGAACATCATGGACTGCGCAATGATCCGCGCTAGAGTACTCGGAACCCAATTTTGCCTTAATTTTGGCCTAATTTGACAGTTCTTGTGAAACCTGAAATTGTAGGTCTCTTCCTTATCTTTCTAGGGACAGCAAGATCGCCAAAATCCGATATCTGTCACTTTAGTTATGCTGTGCGTAATGCCACAAGGTCAGGATGAGTGAAAAATCCAAAAATTAACAAAGTTTAGCAATTAAGCCCAATTAAGACCAATAATGTAAAAGTAAAAATAATGATTGTAAAAGTTATCTGATTTCCATCTCTCTGTCTTGTGCGGCTGTAAACTGCTATTTTTGCTTATTAATCCTGACCTAACCCTAGACCAAATTAAGGGCCTCTGAATAAGCGTTCCAACAGTGTATCATACGCCCTAATTGGGCTTAAGATGAGTAAGTTAGTCCCATTTAAGTGAAGGAACATAATGGACTGCACACTGATCCGCGCCAGAGAACTCAGGACCCAATTTAGCCTTGATTTTGGCATAATTTGACAATTCTAGTGAAATCTGAAATTCTATGTCTCTTCCTTATCTTTCTAGGGACAACAAGATCACCAAAATCCGATATCTGTAGCTCTAGTTATGCTCTGCGTAAGGCAACAAGGTCAGGATGAGTGAAAAATCCGAAAATTAAAAATGTTTAGCAATTAAGCCCAATTAAGCCCAATAATGTAAAAGCAAAAACAATGATTGTAAAAGTTGTCTAATTTCCGTCTCTCTCTGGCTTGTGCGGCTGTAAACTGCTATTTATTCTTATTAATCCTGGCCTAACCCCAGACCAAATTAAGGGACTCTGAATAAGCTTTCCAACAAGTTATCATATGCCTTAATTGGGCTTAAGATGAGTAAGTTAGGCACATTTAAGTGAAGGAACATCATGGACTGCGCGCCGATCCGCGCCAGAGAACTCGGGACCCAATTTAGCCTTGATTTTGGCCTAATTTGAAAATTCTTATGAAACATGAAATTATAGGTCTCTTCCTTATCTTTCTATGGACAGCAAGATCACCAAAATTCGATAACTGTAGCTCTAGTTATGCTCTGCCCAAGGCAACAAGGTCAGGATGAGTGAAAAATCCGAAAATTAACAATGTTTAGCAATTAAGCCCAATAATCACTAGTGCAAAATATACATTTAACATCAGTTTTTTAACATCGGTTTTAACAAAACTGATGTGAAATAGGAGGCGGTGGCATTTTTGAAATTAAACTAAAATATTTTAACATCGTTTTTTGCGTAAACCGATGTGATAAAAATATTTAACATCGGTTTTAAAAAAACCGATGTGGAAAAGTGAAACCAAACAAAAATAAATTTATTAGACATAAGATTAGACATCGGTTTTGAATAACCGATGTGGAAAAGGGAAACAAATTATAAAATTTTTTTAATCAGCCGTAATATTACACATCGGTTTTCAATAACTGATGTAGTAAATTTAAAAAAAATGAAATTTTAAAATAAATTGTAAGTTTCTACATCGGTTATAAGGAAACCAATGTGAAAAATCACTAACCACATCGGGTTTTTTAAACCGATGTGTAATAACCTAAGTTTCTATTTTCATTCCCTCCTACTCTTCGCGCCGTCTTCCATTCCATTTGTTTTTCATTCCTTTGTCACTGCTTCTCCATCTCTAAGTCACATTGCAAAGAGAACCACCTCTTTCGGCTACCACCGGAGCTCTTTTCGACCTCTCTATCTCTATCTCGGGTAAGCTCTCCCTCTCACAGCTATAACGATTTCCCTTTCCCCCTAACTCTCTGCAAATCCCTAATCATAGACAAAGAAGAAGACCACTGCGAGCCTTCATTTTCTGCTTCGGAAGAGAACCACTAAGAACCACTGAGAACGGCCATCCGCGAGCTACCCTCGTTTGCGTGAAGAGCACCATTTTTGCTCGTCCCTCCTCCTCCCTCTGGTATATATGCGTCTCTCTCTCTCTCTCTCTCTCTCTCTCTCTCTTTCTCCCTCTCTCTCTTCCTTTAGGGTTACTACTTTTCGAGCATTATGTGAAAGGAGGGTTATGGAAATTTCACAGTGGAGGAGTTGCATTGCCTGAGAATGGCACATGAAACCACTCCTCATTTTCCCTGTTACTGGTTTTCAGGCTCATCACAGGTGCACAAAGAAACCTTCAAGATCTTCATTCTTCCAAAAAAAAAAGGTGTGTTTTCCCTGTTAAAAACAGTCCCATTTGCAAGATTAGTCATTTATTCGTTTCTTGTTTAGAAACGTTATGAACTTTGACTCCAAATGGTTGGATAATATACTTGCATGTGTTGTTCTGTTGCTCCAAGACTGGATTTTTCCAGTGGTGGTATCACCCATCACGGTCGTGCTGCCTGTCACGGCTAGGCCGTGACGGATTCTGCCTTGGAGGTTGCTTCACTGGTTGTTCTGTCACGGCCGTGACCACCATCACGGCTAGGCCGTGATTAGTTCTGCCTGTGAGGGTCTGGTTCAGTTGGAATGTCACGGCCATGATGGCCATCACGGCCAGGCCGTGACAGGTTCTGCCTAGGAGGTTGCTTCACTGGTTGGTCTGTCACGGCCGTGACCACCATCACGGCTAGGCCGTGATCAGTTCTGCCTGTGAGGGTCTGGTTCAGTTGGAATGTCACGACTGTGATGGCCATCACGGCCAGGCCGTGACAAGTTCTGCCTTGGAGGTTGCTTCACTGGTTGGTCTGTCACGGCCGTGACCACCATCACGGCTAGGCCGTGATCAGTTCTGCCTGTGAGGGTCTGGTTCAGCTGACATGTCACGGCCGTGATGGGCATCACGGGCTGGCCGTGACCAGTTCTGACTTTTCCATTCTTTCTTTTAAGCTCTACTCGATCACGGCTGTGATGGCTTTCAAGACTAGGCCGTGATGGGCTCTGTTTGGCTAATTTTATTCACTTTTCAAGCCCCATCTTCATGCAAGCTACATAATTAGTAAAGCCTTAGTTTCCCGTTTGAGATGCAATACTAATGAGCACACGTGTATGTGCTTAATGTACCGCTCATTGTGTTGGATCTTGAATTGTCCAAAGTTGGACAGTTTGGGAAAAAACTTTTTCTTAATTCAGTTAAAATAGTTATTCATTGATTCTAATGTTATATACTTGATGAAAGTTCGGATTGATACATTTCCTTTCATTCTCCGGGTGCATACTTTATCGTGGTGGATGTCATCGCATTCAAGTAGTGTACGTTGGAGACCGAAGGGAAATGCTGCCGAAATTTTGTCGAGTATGAGCATGAGAGTTAAGGACTAACTGTTAACCGAATGTTGAAAAAGTTTCTTCTCGAATGGGATAGGGCCATACCCTGTCATAAGAAGTGGTTGATGAATATGTTGGACTAAGTACGAAGTTATTGGTTTAGTCATGGATCGCGGTTGGATGAATGCTAGACGGACAAGTGATGAGTATGAGAATGGAGTGGAAGATTTTCTACAGTTTGCAAAAACAAATGCTCCTGATAGTGGTAATGAAAGGTTTTATTGTCCTTGTGTTAACTGTTTGAATGAGAGACGACTAGAAGCAGAGGAGATACGTGATCATCTTATTTGTGAGGGGATTTGCAAGAGTTATACAACATGGATATGTCATGGTGAATCGTTAGACAGGCCGAGGGTGTCGGATAAAGAGGAAGTTGATGACGTGGAAATGGACGATGGACTAGAGGACATGATCTGTGATGTTGGGCAAGAGTCTTTTCGGCGCGCACATGTGTATGATACTTTGTGCAGTGATGCGGAAGTGGCTTTGTATCCGGGGTGCACTAATTTCACACGGTTGTCAGCGGTGTTAAGACTGTTCAACTGTTCAATGTGAAGGCGAGAAATGGGTGTAGCGATAAAAGCTTTACCGAATTGCTTGAGTTGTTGAAAGACATGCTTCCAGAAGGCAACACATTGCCATCTCGAAACTATGAGGCGAAGAAGATATTGTGTCCGATGGGTATGGAGTATAAGAAAATACACGCTTGCCCCAATGATTGCATATTGTACAGGAAAGAGTTTGAAGAGATGCACAAGTGCCCCAGGTGTGGGGTATCACGCTACAAAGTGAAGGATGGTGATTCTAGTTGTGATGTGGTCACCAAAGGTCCTCCTGCGAAGGTGTTATGGTATCTTCCCGTGATTCCGCGGTTCAAGCGATTGTTTGCTAATGTAAATGACGTAAAGAACATTAGATGGCATGCAGATGAGAGGAAGTGTGATGGACAGCTTGACAGATCTGGCCGATTCTTTGCAATGGAAGAGAATTGATAGTTTGTTTCCAGATTTGGTAATGAGCCCGAAACCTCAGGCTTGGACTTGCTACCGATGGAATGAATCCATATGGAAACTTAAGTAGTATTCATAGTTCATGGCCTGTTCTCCTGGTAATTTACAACCTGTCTCCTTGGTTGTGCATGAAGCGCAAATACATTATGTTAAGTATGATGATTTCGGGTCCTAAACAGCCAGGAAATGATATTGATGTTTATCTGAGTCCCTTGATTGAAGACTCGAGAATGTTGTGGGATGAAGGCGTTGATGTGATCGATGGGTATTGCCGTGAGACATTCAGATTGCGTGCCATGTTATTTTGCACCATCAATGACTTTCCAGCATACGGGAACCTGTGTGGGTATAGTGTTAAGGGGCATAAAGCATGTCCAATATGTGAAGAAGGCACATGTTACCATCAACTGCAGCATGGTAGGAAGACGATTTACCTTGGGCATCGGAGATTTCTCCGACGTAATCATCCTTATCGTAGATTGAGAAAAGCTTTCAATGGACTTCAGGAGAATGAAATTGCTCCGGTGGCCTTGACTGGAGAGCAAGTTTATGAAAAGGTGAACAACACTAATGTTATCTATGGGAAGACCCAGAAGAAGGCTACCGAGAAGAAAATATGGAAGAAGAGGTCAATCTTCTTTGATCTTCCATATTGGTGCAAGCTTGATGTAAGACATTGTATTGATGTGATGCATGTGGAGAAAAATGTGTGTGACAGTTTAATCGGAACGCTTCTAAACATTCAAGGCAAGACAAAGGATGTTGTGAATGCTCGTCTGGATCTAGTTGCGATGGGTATACGAGAGCGGTTAGCTCCACTTAATGTGGGGGATAAGAAGATTTATTTGCCCCCAGCATGTCATACTTTATCAAAAAAAGAGAAAAGAAGTTTCTGTGAATGTCTACGGGGAGTCAAAGTACCACAGGGTTACTCTTCAAATATCAAAAGACTTGTCTCAATGAAAGATCTCAAATTAGTTGGCTTAAAGTCTCATGATTGTCATGTCTTGATGCAACAACTACTACCGGTGGCCATTCGTGACATATTGCCTAAAAAGGTCAGACATGCCATTACTAGGTTATGCTTATTCTTCAATGCTATATGTAGCAAGGTCATTGACACTAAAAAGTTGGATGACTTGGAAAATGAGGCAGCCATTATATTGTGCCAATTGGAGATGTATTTTCCACCTTCATTTTTTGACATCGTGGTTCATTTGATTGTTCATCTAGTGAGGGAGATTAGATTGTGCGGCCCCGTTTATTTAAGGTGGATGTACCCGGTTGAGCGAAACATGAAGATCTTGAAAGGATATATGAAAATCCACACCGTCCCGAAGCATCTATTTTTGAAAGGTATGTTGCAGAAGAAGCTATTGAGTTTTGTACAGACTACATGTCAGAAGCGGAACCTGTAGGGCTTCCGAAGTCTCGTCACGAAGGAAGATATGATGGTAAGGGTACACGAGGTATCACTGTTAAGAGCATGGATCGGGAGGAAGTGCTTCAAGCTCATTTGTATATATTGAATAACACTGATGAGGTTGAACCATACTTATGTGAGCATAAAAGCATCATCAATGAAACTTACCCTAGAATGAATAAAAAATGGTGTTTGAATAAGCATAGCAAGACTTTCTTGAACTGGTTTAAAGAAAAAATTGCAAAGGATGGTATTGCTTCTGATACATTAAAATGGCTAGCATAGTGGCCTAACTTTGATGTCATATGCTGGAGTGGGTACGATATCAATAAGTTTTCCTTCTATACAAAGTCCCAGGATGACAAAAGTACAATGCAAAACAGTGGGGTTATGGTCGTCGCTGAGTCCATGCATTTCTCTAGTTTGAAAGATAAAAACCCTGTTATGGCATCCGTTTCATACTTTGGAATCATTGAAGAGATATGGGAGGTTGATTACACGAAGTTTAGAGTACCTGTTTTTAAATGTCAGTGGGTCGACAGTAACGATGGTGTGCAAACCGATGAGTTATGATTCAAATTGGTGGACCTTAATAAGGTAGGTAATAAAGAGGAGCCTTTCATCATGGCATCCCAAGCAAAACAAGTGTTTTATCATCGAAACGTAAGCATTAAAATACTTTATAATCAGTAATGCAGTTGTTTTAATTATCTGAAATCTATTAGATATACTTTAATTAATGTTTTTGTCATGATAGGTCTATTATCGCAAACCACATGTTGCGTGGTGAAAGGCGTACTAGGGCTATCAGATGGATTATTCCTAGCGTAAGATATTTATTAGTTCAAATACATCAAATGCAGTGGGTATAATTATTGATTTCTATTTAATTGCTCATATTCTAATTGGGTTTCATTTGTACGTAGTCACGTATACAACGTGGATCATGGGAATGTGGCTACTATGTGATGCAGTGGATGTTGGAAATTATCTCCTCCAGGATCACTGAAAGATGGCACGAGGTAAATGTTAATTGACACAATTAGAAGTAATAGTTATAGATTCGTTATATGTTTTATGTTAGTTTATTACTTAAAAGATATAATCTTTTGTCCAATTAAACTTACAGATATTCAACAATCCAACTCCATTATCTGATTCCGACATCATCAACATAAAGAGGCGTTGGGCAACTTTCTTTCTTGAAGTGTACCAACCATAGTTTGTATATATGTAGTTAGTTTAAAAACTTATCATGTACTAGCTATAGCGTACTTTTGACTGATCATATGTATTTTGATATGAAATCTATAATATATCATGTAGCTTTTTGGTTTCTAATTATCTTTGTTGTCTGAATGTAGTTGAACGTACATATGTATTATTCGTAATAAATTTAGTATATATTAGTTGTGTTTTTGTCGTACAAAAGTGATTGTGTTTAGAATATTTACAGTATGTTATTCTGGTATTGATCTGCATTACTGAAATAGGGGAAAGGAATGATAGAAATGTAAATAACAGAATTAAAAACAATGAGACTTTACACATCGGTTTTTCCAAAACCGATGTGAAAATCTCACTTTCCACATCGGTTTTTATAAAAACCGATGTGGAAATTTCACTTTACACATCGGTTCTCATGAAAACCGATGTGGAAAGTGAAATTTCCAGATCGGTTTTGGCAAAATCGATGTGGAAAGTGAAATTTCCAATAGGTTACCAATTGACAAATTAATTTTCCACATCGGTTAGAGACAAAACCGCTGTTAAAAATATACTATTAACATCGGTTTTAAAACCGATGTGAAAAGTGGCAATAAACCAGATCAGTCATTTCAACATCAGTTTGAAAACCGATGTGAAAAGACAAAAATAACCGATGTGGAATCCCTTTTCTGCACCAGTGAATGTAAAAGCAAAAACAATGATTGTAAAAGTTTTCTAACTTCAGTCTCTTTCTGGATTGTGCGTCTGTAAACTGCTATTTATGCTTATGAATCCTGACCTAACCCTAGACCAAATTAAGGGCCTCTGAATAATCTTTCCAACAAGGTATCATATGCCTTAATTGGGCTTAAGATAAGTAAGTTAGGCCAATTTATGTGAAGGAACATCATGGACTATGCACTGATCCGTGCCAGAGAACTTGGGACCCAATTTAGCCTTGATTTTGGCCTAATTTGACAATTCTTGTGGAACCTGAAATTGTAGGTCTCTTCCTTATCTTTCTAGGGACAGCAAGATCACCAAAATCCGATATATGTAGCTCTAGTTATGCCATGCGTAAGGCAATAAGGTCAGGACGAGTGAAAAATCCGACAATTAACAATGTTTGGCAATTCAGCCCAATTAAGACCAATAATGTAAAAGCAAAAACAATGATTGTAAAACTTGTCTGATTTCCGTCTATCTGGCTTGTGCGGCTGAAAACTGCTATTTATTCCTATTAATCCTGACCTAAACCTAGACCAAATTAAGGGTCTCTGAATAAGCATTCCAACATGGTATCATATGCCTTAATTGGGCTTCAGATGAGTAAGTTAGGCCCATTTTTAAGTGAAGGAATATCATGGACTGCGCATTGATCCACGCCAGAAAACATTGGACCCAATTTATCCTTTATTTTGGCCTAAATTGACAATTCTTGTGAAACCTGAAATTATAAGTCTCTTCCTTATCTTTCTATGGACAGCAAGATCACCAAAATCCGATATCTGTAGCTCTAGTTATGCTCTGCGCAAGGCAACAAGGTCAGGATGAGTGAAAAATCCGAAATTTAACAAAGTTTAGCAATTAAGCCCAATAATGTAAAGGCAAAAAAAATGATTGTAAAATTTGTCTAATTTTCGTCTCTCTCTGGTTTGTGCTGCTGTAAACTGCTATTTATGCTTATTAATCCTAACCTAACCATAGACCAAATTAAGGGCTTCTGAATAAGCTTTCCAACAAGGTATCATATGCCTTAATTATGCTTAAGATCAGTAAGTTAGGCCCATTTAAGTGAAGGAACATCATGGATTGCGCACTGATCCACGCCAGAAAACTTGGGACCCAATTTAGCCTTGATTTTGGCCTAATTTGACTGTTCTTGTGAAACCTGAAATTGTAGGTCTCTTCGATATCTTTCTAGGGACAGCAAGATCACCAAAATCCGATATCTGTCGCTTTAGTTATGCTATGCGTAAGGCCATAAGGTCAGGATGAGTGAAAAATCCGAAAATTAACATTGTTTAGCAATTAAGCCCAATTAATACCAATACTGTAAAAGCAAAAATAATGATTGTAAAAGTTGTATGATTTTCGTCTATCTGTCTTGTGCGGTTGTAAACTGCTAGTTATGCTTATTAATCCTGACCTAACCCTAGACCAAATTAAGGGCCTCTGAATAAGCTTTCCAACAAGGTATCATATGCCTTAATTGGGCTTCAGATGAGTAAGTTAGCCCCATTTAAGTAAAGGAACATCATGGACTGCGCAGTGATCCGCGCCAGAGAACTCGGGACCCAATTTTGCCTTAATTTTGGCCTAATTTGACAGTTCTTGTGAAACCTGAAATTGTAGGTCTCTTCATTATCTTTCTAGGGACAGCAGGATCACCAAAATCCGATATCTGTCACTTTAGTTATGCTGTGCGTAATGCCACAAGGTCAGGATGAGTGAAAAATCCAAAAATTAACAAAGTTTAGCAATTAAGCCCAATTAAGACCAATAATGTAAAAGCAAAAATAATGATTGTAAAAGTTGTCTGATTTCCATCTCTCTGTCTTGTGCGGCTGTAAACTGCTATTTTTGCTTATTAATCCTGACCTAACCCTAGACCAAATTAAGGGCCTCTGAATAAGCTTTCCAACAAGGTATCATATGCTTTAATTGGGCATAAGATGAGTAAGTTAGGCCCATTTAAGTGAAGGAACATCATGGACTGTGCACTGAACCGTGCCAGAGAACTCGGAACCCAATTTATCCTTGATTTTGGTTTAATTTGATAGTTCTTGTGAAACCTGAAATTGTAGGTCTCTTCCTTATCTTTCTAGGGACTGTAAGATCACCAAAATCCGATATCTGTGGCTTTAGTTTTGCTATGCGTAAGGCCATAGGGTCAGGATGAGTGAAAAATCTGAAAATTAACAATGTTTAGCAATTATGCCCATTTAAGACCAATAATGTAAAAGCAAAAACAATAATTGTAAAAGTTGTCTGATTTCCGTCTCTCTGGCTTGTGTGGCTGTAAACTGCTAGTTATGCTTATTAATCCTGACCTAATCCTAGACCAAATTAAGGGCCTCTGAATAAGCTTTCCAACAAGGTATCATATGCCTTAATTGGGCTTCAGATGAGTAAGTTAGCCCCTTTTAAGTGAAGGAATATCATGGACTGCGCATAGATCCGTGCCAGAGAACATTGGACCCAATTTAGCCTTGATTTTGGCCTAATTTGACAATTCTTGTGAAACCAGAAATTATAGGTCTCTTCCTTATCTATCTAGGGACAGCAAGATCACCAAAATCCGATATCTGTAGCTCTAGTTATGCTCTGCGCAAGGCAACAAGGTCAGGATGAGTGAAAAATCCGAAAATTAACAATGTTTAGCAATTAAGCCCAATAATGTAAAAGTAAAAACAATGATTGTAAAAGTTGTCTAATTTTCGTCTCTCTCTGGCTTGTACGGCTGTAAACTGCTATTTATGCTTATTAATCCTGGCCTAACCCTAGACCAAATTAAGGGCCTCTGAATAAGCTTTCCAAAAGGTATCATATGCCTTAATTAGGCTTAAGATGAGTAAGTTAGGCCCATTTAAGTGAAGGAACATCATAAACTGCATACTGATCCTTGCCAGAGAACTCGGGACCCATTTTAGCCTTGATTTTGGCTTAATTTGACAATTCTTGTGATACCTATAATTGTAGGTCTCTTCCTTATCTTTCTAGGGACAGCAAGATCACAAAAATCCGATATCTGTAGCTCTAGTTATGCTTTGCGCAAGGCAACAAGGACAGGATGAGTGAAAAATCCGAAAATTAACAATGTTTAGCAATTAAGCCCAATAATGTAAAAGCAAAAACAATGATTGTAAACGTTTTCTAATTTTCGTGTCTCTCTGGCTTGTGCGGCTGTTAACTGCTATTTATGCTTATTAATCCTGACCTAACCCTAGACCAAATTAACGGCCTCTGAATAAGCTTTCCAACAAGGTATCATATGCCTTAATTGGGCTTAAGATGAGTAAGTTAGGCCCATTTAAGTGAAGGAACATCAGGGACTGCGCACTGATCCGCGCCAGAGAACTCGGGATCCAATTTAGCCTTGATTTCGGCCTAATTTGACAGTTCTTGCGATACCTGAAATTGTAGGTCTCTTCCTTATCCTTCTAGGGACAGCAAGATCACCAAAATCAGATATCTGTAGCTCAAGTTATGCTATGCGCAAGGCAACAAGGTCAGGATGCGTGAAAAACCCGAAAATTTACAATGTTTAGCAATTAAGCCCAATAATGTAAAAGCAAAAACAATGATTGTAAACGTTTTCTAATTTTCGTGTCTCTCTGGCTTGTGTAACTGTAAACTGCTATTTATGCTTATTAATCCTCACCTAACCCTAGACCAAATTAACGGCCTCTGAATAAGCTTTCCAACAAGGTATCATATGCCTTAATTGGGCTTAAGATGAGTAAGTTAGGCCAATTTAAGTGAAGGAACATCAGGGACTGCGCACTGATCCGCGCCAGAGAACCCGGGATCCAATTTAATTAGCCTTGATTTTTGCCTAATTTGACAGTTCTTGCGAAACCTGAAATTGTAGGTCTCTTCCTTATCCTTCTAGGGACAGCAAGATCACCAAAATCAGATATCTGTAGCTCAAGTTATGCTATGCGCAAGGCAACAAGGGCAGGATGCGCGAAAAATCCGAAAATTAACAATGTTTAGCAATAAAGCCCAATAAAGTAAAAGCAAAAACAATGATTGTAAAAATTGTCTAATTTCCGTCTCTCTCTGGCTTGTGCGGCTGTAAACTGCTATTTATGCTTATTAATCCTGACCTAACCCTAGACCAAATTAAGGGCCTCTGAATAAGATTTCCAACAAGGTATCATATGCCTTAATTAGGCTTAAGATGAGTAAGTTAGGCCTAATTAAGTGAAGGAACATCATGGGCCGCGCATTGATCCGTCCCAGAGAACTTGGGACCCAATTTACACTAGATTTTGGCCTAATTTGACAATTCTTGTGAAACCTGAAATTGTAGGTCTCTTCCTTATCTTTCTAGGGACCGCAAGATCACCAAAATCTGATATCTGTAGTTCTAGTTATGCCCTGCGCAAGGCAACAAGGTCAGGATAAGTGAAAAATCCGAAAATTAACAAAGTTTAGAAATTAATCCCAATAATGTAATAGCAAAAACAATGATTGTAAAAGTTGTCTAATTTCAGTCTCTCTCTTGGTTGTGTGGCTGTAAACTGCTATTTATGCTTATTAATCCTTACCCAACCCTAGACCAAATTAAGGGCCTCTGAATAAGCTTTCCAACAAGGTACCATATGCCTTAATTGGGCTTAAGATGAGTAAGTTAGGCCCATTTAAGTTAAGGAACATCATGGACTGCGCACTGATCCGCGCCAGAGAACTCGGGACCCAATTTAGCCTTGATTTTGGTTTAATTTGACAGTTCTTGTAAAACCTGAAATTGTAGGTCTCTTCCTTATCTTTCTAGGGACGGTAAGATCACCAAAATCCGATATCTGTCGCTTTAGTTATGCTATTTGTAAGGCCATAAGGTCAGGATGAGTGAAAAATCCGAAAATTAACAATGTTTAGCAATTATGCCCAATTAAGACAAATAATGTAAAAGCAAAAACAATGATTGTAAAAGTTGTCTGATTTCCGTCTCTCGGCTTGTGCGGCTGTAAACTGCTAGTTATGCTTATTAATCCTGACCTAATCCTAGACCAAATTAAGGGCCTCTGAATAAGCTTTCCAACAAGGTATCATATGCCTTAATTGGGCTTCAGATGAGTAAGTTAGGCCCATTTAAGTGAAGGAATATCATGGACTGTACATTGATCGGCACCAGAGAACATTGGACCCAATTTAGCCTTGATTTTGGCCTAATTTGACAATTCTTGTGAAACCTGAAATTGTAGGTCTCTTCCTTATCTATCTAGGGATAGCAAGATCACCAAAATCCGATATCTGTAGCTCTAGTTATGCTCTGCACAAGGCATCAAGGTCAGGATGAGTGAAAAATCTGAAAATTAACAATGTTTAGCAATTAAGCACAATTAAGCCCAATAATGTAAAAGTAAAAACAATGATTATAAAAGTTGTCTAATTTCCGTCTCTCTCTGGCTTGTGCGACTGTAAACTATTATTTATGCTTATTAATCTTGACCTAATCCTAGACCAAATTAAGGGCCTCTGAATAAGCTTTCCAACAAGGTATGATATGCCTTAATTGGGCTTCAGATGAGTAAGTTAGGCCCATTTAAGTGAAGGAATATCATGGACTGTGCATACATCGGCACCAGAGAACATTGGACCCAATTTAGCCTTGATTTTGGCCTAATTTGACAATTCTTGTGAAACCTGAAATTGTAGGTCTCTTCCTTATCTATCTAGGGATAGCAAGATCACCAAAATCCGATATCTGTAGCTCTAGTTATGCTCTGCACAAGGCATCAAGGTCAGGATGAGTGAAAAATCTGAAAATTAACAATGTTTAGCAATTAAGCACAATTAAGCCCAATAATGTAAAAGTAAAAACAATGATTATAAAAGTTGTCTAATTTCCGTCTCTCTCTGGCTTGTGCGACTGTAAACTATTATTTATGCTTATTAATCTTGACCTAATCCTAGACCAAATTAAGGGCCTCTGAATAAGCTTTCCAACAAGGTATGATATGCCTTAATTGGGCTTCAGATGAGTAAGTTAGGCCCATTTAAGTGAAGGAATATCATGGACTGTGCATACATCGGCACCAGAGAACATTGGACCCAATTTAGCCTTGATTTTGGCCTAATTTGACAATTCTTGTGAAACCTGAAATTGTAGGTCTCTTCCTTATCTATCTAGGGATAGCAAGATCACCAAAATCCGATATCTGTGGCTCTAGTTATGCTCTGCACAAGGCATCAAGGTCAGGATGAGTGAAAAATCTGAAAATTAACAATGTTTAGCAATTAAGCACAATTAAGCCCAATAATGTAAAAGGAAAAACAATGATTGTAAAAGTTGTCTAATTTCCGTCTCTCTCTGGCTTGTGCGACTGTAAACTATTATTTATGCTTATTAATCTTGACCTAACCGTAGGCCAAATTAAGGGCCTCTGAATAAACTTTCCAACAAGGTATCATATGCCTTAATTGGGCTTAAGATGAGTAAGTTAGGCCCTTTAAAGTGAAGGAACATCATGGATGCGCACTGATCCGCGCTAGAGAACTCGGGACCCAATTTAGCCTTGATTCTGGCCAAATTTGGCAATTCTTGTGATACCTGAAATTGTAGGTCTCTTCCTTATCATTCTAGGGACAGCAAGATCACCAAAATCTGATATATGTAGCTCAAGTTATGCTCTGCGCTAGGAAACTAGGTCAGGATGTGTGAAAAATCCGAAAATGAACAATGTTCAGAAATTAAGCCCTATTAAGCCCAATAATGTAAAAGTAAAAACACTGATTGTAAAAGTTGTCTAATTTCCGTCTCTCTCTGGCTTGTGCGGCTTTAAACTGTTATTTATGCTTATTAATCCTGACTTAACCCTAGACCAAATTAAGGGTCTCTGAATAAGCTTTCCAACAAGGTATCATATGCCTTAATTGGGCTTCAGATGAGTAAGTTAGGCCCATTTAAGTGAAGGAACATCATGGACTGCGCAATGATCCGCGCCAGAGAACTCGGGACCCAATTTTGCCTTAATTTTGGCCTAATTTGACAGTTCTTGTGAAACCTGAAATTGTAGGTCTCTTCCTTATCTTTCTAGGGACAGCAAGATCGCCAAAATCCGATATCTGTCACTTTAGTTATGCTGTGCGTAATGCCACAAGGTCAGGATGAGTGAAAAATCCAAAAATTAACAAAGTTTAGCAATTAAGCCCAATTAAGACCAATAATGTAAAAGCAAAAATAATGATTGTAAAAGTTGTCTGATTTCCATCTCTCTGTCTTGTGCGGCTGTAAACTGCTATTTTTTGCTTATTAATCCTGACCTAACCCTAGACCAAATTAAGGGCCTCTGAATAAGCTTTCCAACAAGGTATCATATGCTTTAATTGGGCATAAGATGAGTATGTTAGGCCCATTTAAGTGAAGGAACATCATGGACTGTGCACTGATCCGTG
Organism: Sophora flavescens; assembly: GCA_030762895.1. NCBI lineage: Eukaryota > Viridiplantae > Streptophyta > Magnoliopsida > Fabales > Fabaceae > Sophora > Sophora flavescens. The sequence goes on from JAUPTC010000017.1 coordinate 1,269,366, forward strand.
CCAGAGAACTCGGAACCCAAATTATCCTTGATTTTGGTTTAATTTGATAGTTCTTGTGAAACCTGAAATTGTAGGTCTCTTCCTTATCTTTCTAGGGACTGTAAGATCACCAAAATCCGATATCTGTGGCTTTAGTTATGCTATGCGTAAGGCCATAAGGTCAGGATGAGTGAAAAATCTGAAAATTAACAATGTTTAGCAATTATGCCCATTTAAGACCAATAATGTAAAAGCAAAAACAATGATTGTAAAAGTTGTCTGATTTCCGTCTCTCTGGCTTGTGCGGCTGTAAACTGCTAGTTATGCTTATTAATCCTGAACTAATCCTTGATCAAATTAAGGGCCTCCGAATAAGCTTTCCAACAAGGTATCATATGCCTTAATTGGGCTTCAGATGAGTAAGTTAGCCCCATTTAAGTGAAGGAATATCATGGACTGCGCATTGATCCGTGCCAGAGAACATTGGACCCAATTTAGCCTTGGTTTTGGCCTAATTTGACAATTCTTGTGAAACCAGAAACTATAGGTCTCTTCCTTATCTATCTAGGGACAGCAAGATCACCAAAATCCGATATCTGTAGCTCTAGTTATGCTCTGCGCAAGGCAACAAGGTCAGGATGAGTGAAAAATCCGAAAATTAACAATGTTTAGCAACTAAGCCCAATAATGTAAAAGTAAAAACAATGATTGTAGAAGTTGTCTAATTTTCGTCTCTCTGGCTTGTACGATTGTAAACTGCTATTTATGCTTATTAATCCTGGCCTAACCCTAGACCAAATTAAGGGCCTCTGAATAAGCTTTCCAACAAGGTATCATATGCCTTAATTGGGCTTAAGATGAGTAAGTTAGGCCCATTTAAGTGAAGGAAGATCATAGACTGCACACTGATCCGTGCCAGAGAACTCGGGACCCATTTTAGCCTTGATTTTTTCTTAATTTGACAATTCTTGTGATACCTATAATTGTAGGTCTCTTCCTTGTCTTTCTAGGGACAACAAGATCACCAAAATCCGATATCTGTAGCTCTAGTTATGCTCTGCGCAAGGAAACTAGGTCAGGATGTGTGAAAAATCCGAAAATTAACAATGTTTAGCAATTAAGCCCAATGATGTAAAATTAAAAAGAATGATTGTAAAAGTTGTCTAATTTCCGTCTCTCTCTGGCTTGTGCGGCTATAAACTGCTATTTATGCTTAGTAATCCTGACCTAACCCTAGACCAAATTAAGGGCCTCTGAGTAAGTTTTCAACAAGGTATCATATGCCATAATTGGGCTTAAGATGAGTAAGTTATGCCCATTTGAGTGAAGGAACATCATTGACTGCATACTGATCCGTGCCAGAGAACACAGGACCCAATTTATCCTTGATTTTGGCCTAATTTGACAATTCTTGTGAAACCTGAAATTGTATGTCTCTTCCTTATCTTTCTAGGGACAGCAATATCACAAAAATCCGATATCTGTAGCTCTAGTTATGCTTTGCGCAAGGCAACAAGGACAGGATGAGTGAAAAATCCGAAAATTAACAATGTTTAGCAATTAAGCCCAATAATGTAAAAGCAAAAACAATGATTGTAAACGTTTTCTAATTTTCGTGTCTCTCTGGCTTGTGCGGCTGTAAACTGCTATTTATGCTTATTAATCCTGACCTAACCCTAGACCAAATTAACGGCCTCTGAATAAGCTTTCCAACAAGGTATCATATGCCATAATTGGGCTTAAGATGAGTAAGTTAGGCCCATTTAAGTGAAGGAACATCAGGGACTGCGCACTGATCCGCGCCAGAGAACTCGGGATCCAATTTAGCCTTGATTTTGGCCTAATTTGACAGTTCTAGCGAAACCTGAAATTGTAGGTCTCTTCCTTATCCTTCTAGGGACAGCAAGATCACCAAAATCAGATATTTGTAGCTCAAGTTATGCTATGCTCAAGGCAACAAGGTCAGGATGCGTGAAAAATCCGAAAATTTACAATGTTTAGCAATTAAGCCCAATAATGTAAAAGCAAAAACAATGATTGTAAAAGTTTTCTAATTTTCGTGTCTCTCTGGGTTGTGCGGCTGTAAACTGCTATTTATGCTTATTAATCCTCACCTAACCCTAGACCAAATTAACGGCCTCTGAATAAGCTTTCCAACAAGGTATCATATGCCTTAATTGGGCTTAAGATGAGTAAGTTAGGCAAATTTAGGTGAAGGAACATCAGGGACTGCGCACTGATCCGCGCCAGAGAACTCGGGATCCAATTTAGCCTTGATTTTTGCCTAATTTGACAGTTCTTGCGAAACCTGAAATTGTAGGTCTCTTCCTTATCCTTCTAGGGACAGCAAGATCACCAAAATCAGATATCTGTAGCTCTAGTTATGCTCTGCGCTAGGAAACTAGGTCAGGATGTGTGAAAAATCCGAAAATGAACAATGTTCAGAAATTAAGCCCAATAAAATAAAGGAAAAACAATGATTGTAAAAGTTGTCTAATTTCCGTCTCTCTCTGGCTTGTGCGGCTGTAAACTGCTATTTATGCTTATTAATCTTGATCTAACCCTAGACCAAATTAAGGGCCTCTGAATAAGATTTCCAACAAGGTATCATATGCCTTAATTAGGCTTAAGATGAGTAAGTTAGGCCAATTTAAGTGAAGGAACATCATGGGCTGCGCATTGATCCGTCCCAGAGAACTTGGGACCCAATTTACACTAGATTTTGGCCTAATTTGACAATTCTTGTGAAACCTGAAATTGTAGGTCTCTTCCTTATCTTTCTAGGGACCGCAAGATCACCAAAATCTGATATCTGTAGTTCTAGTTATGCCCTGCGCAAGGCAACAAGGTGAGGATAAGTGAAAAATCCGAAAATTAACAAAGTTTAGCAATTAAGCCCAATAATGCAATAGCAAAAACAATGATTGTAAAAGTTGTCTAATTTTCGTCTCTCTCTTGGTTGTGTGGCTGTAAACTGCTATTTATGCTTATTAATCCTTACCCAACCCTAGACCAAATTAAGGGCCTCTGAATAAGCTTTCCAACAAGGTACCATATGCCTTAATTGGGCTTAAGATGAGTAAGTTAGGCCCATTTAAGTTAAGGAACATCATGGACTGCGCACTGATCCGCGCCAGAGAACTCGGGACCCAATTTAGCCTTTATTTTGGTTTAATTTGACAGTTCTTGTAAAACCTGAAATTGTTGGTCTCTTCCTTATCTTTCTAGGGACGGTAAGATCACCAAAATCCGATATCTGTCGCTTTAGTTATGCTATGTGTAAGGCCATATGGTCAGGATGAGTGAAAAATCCGAAAATTAATAATGTTTAGCAATTATGCCCAATTAAGACCAATAATGTAAAAGCAAAAAACAATGATTGTAAAAGTTGTCTGATTTCCGTCTCTCTGGCTTGTGCGGCTGTAAACTGCTAGTTATGCTTATTAATCCTGACCTAATCCTAGACCAAATTAAGGGCCTCTGAATAAGCTTTCCAACAAGGTATGATATGCCTTAATTGGGCTTCAGATGAGTAAGTTAGGCCCATTTAAGTGAAGGAATATCATGGACTGTGCATTGATCCGCACCAGAGAACATTGGACCCAATTTAGCCTTGATTTTGGCCTAATTTGACAATTCTTGTGAAACCTGAAATTGTAGGTCTCTTCCTTATCTATCTAGGGACAGCAAGATCACCAAAATCCGATATCTGTAGCTCTAGTTATGCTCTGCGCAAGGCAACAAGGTCAGGATGAGTGAAAAATCTGAAAATTAACAATGTTTAGCAATTAAGCACAATTAAGCCCAATAATGTAAAAGTAAAAACAATGATTGTAAAAGTTGTCTAATTTCCGTCTCTCTCTGGCTTGTGCGACTGTAAACTATTATTTATGCTTATTAATCTTGACCTAACCGTAGGCCAAATTAAGGGCCTCTGAATAAACTTTCCAACAAGGTATCATATGCCTTAATTGGGCTTAAGATGAGTAAGTTAGGCCCTTTAAAGTGAAGGAACATCATGGATGCGCACTGATCCGCGCTAGAGAACTCGGGACCCAATTTAGCCTTGATTTTGGCCTAATTTGGCAATTCTTGTGATACCTGAAATTGTAGGTCTCTTCCTTATCATTCTAGGGACAGCAAGATCACCAAAATCTGATATCTGTAGCTCTAGTTATGCTCTGCGCTAGGAAACTAGGTCAGGATGTGTGAAAAATCCGAAAATGAACAATGTTCAGAAATTAAGCCCAATTAAGCCCAATAATGTAAAAGTAAAAACACTGATTGTAAAAGTTGTCTAATTTCCGTCTCTCTCTGGCTTGTGCGGCTGTAAACTGTTATTTATGCTTATTAATCCTGACCTAACCCTAGACCAAATTAAGGGTCTCTGAATAAGCCTTCCACCAAGGTATCATATTCCTTAATTGGGCTTCAGATGAGTAAGTTAGGCCCATTTAAGTGAAGGAACAACATGGACTGCGCAGTGATCCGCGCCAGAGAACTCGGGACCCAATTTTGCCTTAATTTTGGCCTAATTTGACAGTTCTTGTGAAACCTGAAATTGTAGGTCTCTTCCTTATCTTTCTAGGGACAGCAAGATCGCCAAAATCCGATATCTGTCACTTTAGTTATGCTGTGCGTAATGCCACAAGGTCAGGATGAGTGAAAAATCCAAAAATTAACAAAGTTTAGCAATTAAGCCCAATTAAGACCAATAATGTAAAAGCAAAAATAATGATTGTAAAAGTTGTCTGATTTCCATCTCTCTGTCTTGTGCGGCTGTAAACTGCTATTTTTGCTTATTAATCCTGACCTAACCCTAGACCAAATTAAGGGCCTCTGAATAAGCTTTCCAACATGGTATCATATGCTTTAATTGGGCATAAGATGAGTAAGTTAGGCCCATTTAAGTGAAGGAACATCATGGACTGTGCACTGATCCGTGCCAGAGAACTCGGAACCCAATTTATCCTTGATTTTGGTTTAATTTGATAGTTCTTGTGAAACCTGAAATTGTAGGTCTCTTCCTTATCTTTCTAGGGACAGCAAGATCGCCAAAATCCGATATCTGTCACTTTAGTTATGCTGTGCGTAATGCCACAAGGTCAGGATGAGTGAAAAATCCAAAAATTAACAAAGTTTAGCAATTAAGCCCAATTAAGACCAATAATGTAAAAGCAAAAATAATGATTGTAAAAGTTGTCTGATTTCCATCTCTCTGTCTTGTGCGGCTGTAAACTGCTATTTTTGCTTATTAATCCTGACCTAACCCTAGACCAAATTAAGGGCCTCTGAATAAGCTTTCCAACATGGTATCATATGCTTTAATTGGGCATAAGATGAGTAAGTTAGGCCCATTTAAGTGAAGGAACATCATGGACTGTGCACTGATCCGTGCCAGAGAACTCGGAACCCAATTTATCCTTGATTTTGGTTTAATTTGATAGTTCTTGTGAAACCTGAAATTGTAGGTCTCTTCCTTATCTTTCTAGGGACAATAAGATCACCAAAATCCGATATCTGTGGCTTTAGTTATGCTATGCGTAAGGCCATAAGGTCAGGATGAGTGAAAAATCTGAAAATTAACAATGTTTAGCAATTATGTCCATTTAAGACCAATAATGTAAAAGCAAAAACAATGATTGTAAAAGTTGTCTGATTTCCGTCTTTCTGGCTTGTGCGGCTGTAAACTGCTAGTTATGCTTATTAATCCTGACCTAATCCTAGGCCAAATTAAGGGCCTCTGAATAAGCTTTCCAACAAGGTATCATATGCCTTAATTGGGCTTCAGATGAGTAAGTTAGCCCCATTTAAGTGAAGGAATATCATGGACTGCGCATTGATCCGTGCCAGAGAACATTGGACCCAATTTAGCCTTGATTTTGGCCTAATTTGACAATTCTTGTGAAACCAGAAATTATAGGTCTCTTCCTTATCTATCTAGGGACAGCAAGATCACCAAAATCCGATATCTGTAGCTCTAGTTATGCTCTGCGCAAGGCAACAAGGTCAGGATGAGTGAAAAATCCGAAAATTAACAATGTTTAGCAATTAAGCCCAATAATGTAAAAGTAAAAACAATGATTGTAAAAGTTGTCTAATTTTCGTCTCTCTCTGGCTTGTACGGCTGTAAACTGCTATTTATGCTTATTAATCCTGGCCTAACCCTAGACCAAATTAAGGGCCTCTGAATAAGCTTTCCAACAAGGTATCATATGCCTTAATTGGGCTTAAGATGAGTAAGTTAGGCCCATTTAAGTGAAGGAACATCATAGACTGCACACTGATCCGTGCCAGAGAACTCGGGACCCATTTTAGCCTTGATTTTGGCTTAATTTGACAATTCTTGTGATACCTATAATTGTAGGTCTCTTCCTTGTCTTTCTAGGGACAGCAAGATCACCAAAATCCGAAATCTGTAGCTCTAGTTATGCTCTGCGCAAGGAAACAAGGTCAGGATCTGTGAAAAATCCGAAAATTAACAATGTTTAGCAATTAAGCCCAATAATGTAAAAGTAAGAACAATGATTGTAAAAGTTGTCTAATTTTCGTCTCTCTCTAGCTTTTGCGGCTATAAACTGCTATTTATGCTTATTAATCCTGACCTAACCCTAGACCAAATTAAGGGCCTCTGAGTAAGTTTTCAACAAGGTATCATATGCCACAATTGGGTTTAAGATGAGTAAGTTATGCCCATTTAAGTGAAGGAACATCATTGACTGCATACTGATCCGTGCCAGAGAACACAGGACAGAATTTATCCTTGATTTTGGCCTAATTTGACAATTCTTGTGAAACCTGAAATTGTATGTCTCTTCCTTATCTTTCTAGGGACAGCAATATCACAAAAATCCGATATCTGTAGCTCTAGTTATGCTTTACGCAAGGCAACAAGGACAGGATGAGTGAAAATCCGAAAATTAACAATGTTTAGCAATTAAGCCCAATAATGTAAAAGCAAAAACAATGATTGTAAACATTTTCTAATTTTCGTGTCTCTCTGGCTTGTGCGGCTGTAAACTGCTATTTATGCTTATTAATCCTGACCTAACCCTAGACCAAATTAACGGCCTCTGAATAAGCTTTCCAACAAGGTATCATATGCCTTAATTGGGCTTAAGATGAGTAAGTTAGGCCCATTTAAGTGAAGGAACATCAGGGACTGCGCACTGATCCGCGCCAGAGAACTCGGGATCCAATTTAGCCTTGATTTTGGCCTAATTTGACAGTGCTTGCGAAACCTGAAATTGCAGGTCTCTTCCTTATCCTTCTAGGGACAGCAAGATCACCAAAATCAGATATCCGTAGCTCAAGTTATGCTATGCGCAAGGCAACAAGGTCAGGATGCTTGAAAAATCCGAAAATTTACAATGTTTAGCAATTAAGCCCAATAATGTAAAAGCAAAAACAATGATTGTAAACATTTTCTAATTTTCGTGTCTCTCTGGCTTGTGCGGCTGTAAACTGCTATTTATGCTTATTAATCCTCACCTAACCCTAGACCAAATTAACGGCCTCTGAATAAGCTTTCCAACAAGGTATCATATGCCTTAATTGGGCTTAAGATGAGTAAGTTAGGCCCATTTAAGTGAAGGAACATCAGGGACTGCGCACTGATCCGCGCCAGAGAACTCGGGATCCAATTTAGTCTTGATTTTGGCCTAATTTGACAGTTCTTGCGAAACCTGAAATTGTAGGTCTCTTCCTTATCCTTCTAGGGACAGCAAGATCACCAAAATCAGATATCTGTAGCTCAAGTTATGCTATGCGCAAGGCAACAAGGTCAGGATGCGTGAAAAATCCGAAAATTTTCAATGTTTAGCAATTAAGCCCAATAATGTAAATGCAAAAACAATGATTGTAAACGTTTTCTAATTTTCGTGTCTCTCTGGCTTGTGCGGCTGTAAACTGCTATTTATGCTTATTAATCCTCACCTAACCCTAGACCAAATTAACGGCCTCTGAATAAGCTTTCCAACAAGGTATCATATGCCTTAATTTGGCTTAAGATGAGTAAGTTAGGCCAATTTAAGTGAAGGAACATCAGGGACTGCGCACTGATCCGCGCCAGAGAACTCGGGATCCAATTTAGCCTTGATTTTGGCCTAATTTGACAGTTCTTGCGAAACCTGAAATTGTAGGTCTCTTCCTTATCCTTCTAGGGACAGCAAGATCACCAAAATCAGATATCTGTAGCTCAAGTTATGCTATGCGCAAGGCAACAAGGTCAGGATGCGTGAAAAATCCGAAAATTTTCAATGTTTAGCAATTAAGCCCAATAATGTAAATGCAAAAACAATGATTGTAAACGTTTTCTAATTTTCGTGTCTCTCTGGCTTGTGCGGCTGTAAACTGCTATTTATGCTTATTAATCCTCACCTAACCCTAGACCAAATTAACGGCCTCTGAATAAGCTTTCCAACAAGGTATCATATGCCTTAATTTGGCTTAAGATGAGTAAGTTAGGCCAATTTAAGTGAAGGAACATCAGGGACTGCGCACTGATCCGCGCCAGAGAACTCGGGATCCAATTTAGCCTTGATTTTGGCCTAATTTGACAGTTCTTGCGAAACCTGAAATTGTAGGTCTCTTCCTTATCCTTCTAGGGACAGCAAGATCACCAAAATCAGATATCTGTAGCTCAAGTTATGCTATGCGCAAGGCAACAAGGTCAGGATGCGTGAAAAATCCGAAAATTAACAATGTTTAGCAATTAAGCCCAATAATGTAAAAGCAAAAACAATGATTGTAAAAGTTGTCTAATTTCCGTCTCTCTCTGGCTTGTGCGGCTGTAAACTGCTATTTATGCTTATTAATCCTGACCTAACCCTAGACCAAATTAAGGGCCTCTGAATAAGATTTCCAACAAGGTATCATATGCCTTAATTAGGCTTAAGATGAGTAAGTTAGGCCTATTTAAGTGAAGGAACATCATGGGCTGCGCATTGATCCGTCCCAGAGAACTTGGGACCCAATTTACACTAGATTTTGGCCTAATTTGACAATTCTTGTGAAACCTGAGATTGTAGGTCTCTTCCTTATCTTTCGAGGGACCGCAAGATCACCAAATTCTGATATCTGTAGTTCTAGTTATGCCCTGCGCAAGGCAACAAGGTCAGGATAAGTGAAAAATCCGAAAATTAACAAAGTTTAGCAATTAAGCCCAATAATGTAATAGCAAAAACAATGATTGGAAAAGTTGTCTAATTTCCGTCTCTCTCTTGGTTGTGTGGCTGTAAACTGCTATTTATGCTTATTAATCCTTACCCGACCCTAGACCAAATTAAGGGCCTCTGAATAAGCTTTCCAACAAGGTACCATATGCCTCAATTAGGCTTAAGATGAGTAAGTTAGGCCCATTTAAGTTAAGGAACATCATGGACTGCGCACTGATCCGCGCCAGAGAACTCGGGACCCAATTTAGCCTTGATTTTGGTTTAATTTGACAGTTCTTGTAAAACCTGAAATTGTAGGTCTCTTCCTTATCTTTCTAGGGACGGTAAGATCTCCAAAATCCGATATATGTCGCTTTAGTTATGCTATGTGTAAGGCCATAAGGTCAGGATGAGTGAAAAATCCGAAAATTAACAATGTTTAGTGTAATACCCTAGTTTTTACACCTAGGATTAATTATTTTATTTGGAGGTTTAAATTTATTATGTTAAGTGGTTTAGTTTGAGTAATTAAATTACTCTCTTCAAATTATTTTATTAGGTGCGTTAGCACTGACTTATTCCAGTGAATGCACGTTTAATAGACAATAATTTACGTTATTGTCACTATTATACCAGTACAGAAAAATATTTTAAATAATATGATTAAGAGAAAAACATTTTCATATATTTATTCTATTTAATTTTAGAGTTAAAAATATTTTGGTTTCACATTTATCGGAGATTAAATTTTGGACCGAGTATTTTCTTAGTTGATCAGTTCAATTATTAATCTTTACTCTAACTTGAATTTCGAAAACATATCCTTATCAATCTTTATTTTTAGATTCTAAAAAGTAAAAACATGTTTATTTTAGGCCTAATATTTATCACTCATTTTGTATCTATTACTAAATAATTAGTATAAAAACTTAAAGTTTCTCTCTTTTCTCTCACTCACTCGACGCTAATCTCTCTCTTTTTCACGTTTCTTCTCTGCTTCTTCTCCTTCTTTCTTTCTTTCTTTCTTTCTTTCTTTCTTTCTTTCTTTCTTTCTTTCTTTCTTTCTTCTTCCTTCTCACGCCATCTTCATCTTCCAAACTTCACCCTCCTCCTTCCTTCTCTCTAGCCGCCACGAGCCGCCCCTGCACAACCCAGCTGGCCGCCGCTCAGTCGTCGCACAAGGAGGAGACAACGCGTCTCGCATCCCTATACACATCGCCGGAACAGCGAAACGGCGCCGCCACCGTTCTGCTTCAAACTGCCGCGAGCTTCGCCGCGGTAAGCTCCCTTAACCGCCGTTCATGGTGGTTCTACCACCCTTAAGTGTTGAATCTCTTTCTTTTATGTTTTCTCTTATCTCTTTTGTCCATGGTTGTTGTAGAACCTCGATCTACCGCCGTCCTCAGCCGCTGCCGTCTCGCCGGTCAGCAAGGCAGCCACCATGTTCTTTTGCTTTTCATCTTGGGTGAGTTTTCACCATAACCTCTTCTAGTTGAAAAACCCCAAATCTGATTTTTGAAACCCTAACCCTAACCCTCTGATTTCAGATTTTAATCTTAAGATTAAAGCTTGTTTTATGAAATTAGGACTGTGAAATTGTGTTTCCCTAAACCAATTTCATTATTCTGAGTTTTGCCTAAATTTTAATAAGGAGCCCTAAAACCCCAATTTGATTTTATTTGAATTTGGGTATGTTTTTGTGAAATTAATTATGATTTAGTGCAATTAGGACTCTTAATGGATGATTTCCAAAGTTCTTTTTCATGATCTTTTAATCAAAACTAAGTTTCCTTAAAGGGTATTGTGAAGCGTAAGCTTCAAACATGATTTTCTTTAAAAATAACCTTGTTTGGTAATAAGATAAAGTGTTTAGATCAAATTAGAATGTGTGTTTGATCATGTGTAATTGATTTCTTGGTTTCTGGTTGTTGCGCGTTGTTGGATTCCCTCTCTGAGATGTTTGACACGGCTATGCTTGCTTGATGGAGTAGATAGTTACACTCTTGGAGCTAATGTGAGTATTAAGGCGAGGATCCTTTACTTGTCTTCAAAGGTAAGGGGAGTTTGCCTAGGGATATTCAATAACTGTATGCATGTGTGTAAGTGTTTAATTGGATATTTACTTGTTGATTGAGCTTACTTGATTATCTAATGTACTTGAACTGTTGTGCTATTACTACGATGTTGAACTGTACTTGTTCTAAATGATATAATGCATATATGTGATGAACCGCTTTCAATCGTGATATTAGCATTGCACTGATGATATATACTGTTGTTGATTGAAAGTTTGCTAAGCCAGACGTGCGTCTGTGCTCAACCATAATAAGGATTAAAAACCTTAATAAGCTTTGAAGATGAAGGGATTGGTGTTCTTTTCCAAAAGCTCTTTAAACTTAAAGTACTTGTTTTAAATGTTGAAATGGTTTTGGTGAACTATTGTTATACAAGAGAAAAATCCTTTACGAACTATGTGTCTTCAAATGAAAACTTTCAAGATTATTTGGCAATATCCTATTGGGGGAAATATTTCAAAGATAAAAGAATTTCAAAGATGCTTTACAAAAAGATTTTTAAAGAAAAGGTTTTTCCTAAATATTTTAGAAACTTTCCGATAGCCAGCATAGGTTATCGAGGCTTTCGATTTCGAAAATTGTTTTCGTCAAATGAAAGATAAGTACTAAAAGAATAGGAATCTAGACGTGAGACGTCGCCTCTAGTTTTCCATGCTTAGCACGTGATCTTGGATCAGTGTTAATATGGGACCGTAAAGTCCTATTCGTAATGTTATGGACTACAAGTCCAATTCGCGGAATCGAGGATAGTTCGTTCTGATTTCCGTTGTTGTGGGCTATTGTCCTTAGCATGTTAAGTAAAACATGACTAAAAGCATATTGATTTCTATTACCACAAACCTTGACTGCGGCCACGGTCTAGGTGTTGTGATTGAGCATTCGGACTGTGTGTCCTATGTTTCTAAGTTTTCAAGTGATGGGGAAATAATGTAAGTCATTAGCTTGAGCTTTGACAGTGAAATATTTACACAAAGAAAAACCTTAAAAGGAAAGCTTTTATTCATATGCATTTCCCGCGCAGACGTGCCTTTGCTTATTGAGGATACCCATGGGGTATCTGAGAGTCAGTCACATTGCTAGCTGTTTCGTTAAGGGCATGTGGCGTTGTCTGACCAAGAGGCCTGGTGCATCAGGATGCGGTGGTAACAGCCCGGTGGGCAGAACTTGACCAACTTTATCTTCTCCATTGATAACATGGTGTTGTGATCTCATGAGATTAAGTTAGAGCCTGATGATTGAAGTGTCATGCATATTTTCAAAAGATTGACTGTGCGGGTTTGAGACCCTTTGATATAACACTGTTATGTTACGTATATGCATGATTTAACTGCTTATATGATTATGTGATGTATGTATCATGTATATGGTTGTTGTGGGATATATCTTATGATGGTATCTCACCCTTACAAACATATCAGGTTTCTTCTGGTTTGCTATTGTACCCTGGGTATTTTAGTACAGATGTGCAGAGGAGTCTTCCTAAGTCACTCAGAGACTTAGATCTAGTTGCTTGATGAGGTATTTGATTGTGGAACGATCACGTGAGTTCTTCTCAGGAATAACTTTTAGAATGACCAGCTTAGGGTTTTGAGACTTAGATTATTTTGATAAGTATGTATGAGTATGGCTCAGAGAGCCTTTATTTTAAAATGAAATGTTTATGGCTCGGAGAGCGTTATTTTGAAAGAAAACTTGAACTTTTCCTTTTGGTCTTATAAAGCTAATTGATATAACTATCTTTAGCATGTTATTGCTTGATTGTATTTGGTGTAACTAGAATTCTGGAATGAAAATGTAATTATTTTAGCAGGTGTTCTTTTACCTGGGATGTCCGAATTACAGAGGAGACTCTGTCGAAATTTTCGTAAAATACTAGCTTTTATTCAAGTATATTCTTTAAATTAAATAGGCTCGCCATACTATGATAGTAAGTCTGTGTGCCAATCAAGGCTTAGGAGTCGGGACAATATTTTTTTATACCCAATTTCAGACACTTGTATACTTATATAAATTATTTTCCGAAAGCACCAGCAAATTATCTTTTAATTTAAATTCCGCACGTGTTACTTAAGTAATGCCCTCAAGGGGGGGCGTTACATTTAGCAATTATGCCTAATTAAGACCAATAATGTAAAAGCAAAAACAATGATTGTAAAAGTTGTCTGATTTCCGTCTCTCTGGCTTGTGCGGCTTTAAACTGCTAGTTATGCTTATTAATCCTGACCTAATCCTAGACCAAATTAAGGGCCTCTGAATAAGCTTTCCAATAAGGTATCATATGCCTTAATTGGGCTTCAGATGAGTAAGTTACGCCCATTTAAGTGAAGGAATATCATGGACTGCGCATTGATCCGTGCCAGAGAACATTGGACCCAATTTACCCTTGATTTTGGCCTTATTTGACAATTCTTGTGAAACCAGAAATTATAGGTCTCTTCCTTATCTATCTAGGGACAGCGAGATCACCAAAATCCGATATCTGTAGCTCTAGTTATGCTCTGCGCAAGGCAACAAGGTCAGGATGAGTGAAAAATCCGAAAATTAACAATGTTTAGCAATTAAGCCCAATAATGTAAAAGTAAAAACAATGATTGTAAAAGTTGTATAATTTCCGTCTCTCTCTGGCTTGTAAGGCTGTAAAATGCTATTTATGGTTATTAATCCTGGCCAAACCCTAGACCAAATTAAGGGCCTCTGAATAAGCTTTCCAACCAGGTATCATTTGCCTTAATTGGGCTTAAGATGAGTAAGTTAGGACCATTTAAGTGAAGGAACATCATAGACTGCACACTGATCCGTGCCAGAGAACTCAGGACCCAATTTAGCCTTGATTTTGGCTTAATTTGACAATTCTTGTGATACCTGTAATTGTAGGTCTCTTCCTTATCTTTCTAGGGACAGCAAGATCACCAAAATCCGATATCTGTAGCTCTAGATATGCTCTGCGCAAGGAAACTAGGTCAGGATGTGTGAAAAATCCGAAAATTAATAATGTTTAGCAATTAAGCCCAATAATGCAAAAGTAAAAACAATGATTGTAAAAATTGTCTAATTTCCGTCTCTCCGGGGCTTGTCGGCTGTAAACTGCTATTTATGCTTAGTAATCCTGACCTAACCCTAGACCAAATTTAGGGCCTCTGAATAAGTTTTCAACAAGGTATCATATGCCATAATTGGGCTTTAGATGAGTAAGTTATGCCCATTTGAGTGAAGGAGCATCATGGACTGCGTACTGATCCGTGCCAGAGAACACAGGAAATTTAGCCTTGATTTTCACCTAATTTGACAATTCTTGTGAAACCTGAAATTGTAGGTCTCTTCCTTATCTTTCTAGGGACAGCAAGATCACGAAAATCCGATATCTGTAGCTCTAGTTATGCTCTGCGCAAGACAACAAGGTCAGGATGAGTGAAAAATCCGAAAATTAACAATGTTTAGCAATTAAGCCCAATAATGTAAAAGCAAAAACAATGATTGTAAAAGTTGTCTAATTTCCGTCTCTCTCTGGCTTGTGCGGCTGTAAACTGTTATTTATTCTTATTAATCTTGACCTAACTCTAGACCAAATTAAGGGCCTCTGAATAAACTTTCCAACAAGGTATGATATGCCTTAATTGGGCTTAAGATGCGTAAGTTAGGCCCATTTAAGTGAAGGAATATCATGGACTGCGCATTGATCCGTGCCAGAGAACATTGGACCCAATTTAGCCTTTATTTTGGCCTAATTTGAGAATTCTGGTGAAACCTGAAATTGTAGGTCTCTTCCTTATCTTTCTAGGGACAGCCAGATCACCAAAATCCGATATCTGTAGCTCTAGTTATGCTCTGCGCAAGGTAACAAGGTCAGGATGAGTGAAAAATACGAAAATTAACAATGTTTAGCAATTAAGCCCAAGAAAGTAAAACCAAAAACTATGATTGTAAAGGTTGTCTAATTTTCGTCTCTCTATCTTGCTGTTTATGCTTATTAATCCTGACCTAACCCTAGACCAAATTAAGGGCCTATGAATAAGCTTTCCAACAAGGTATCATATGCCTTAATTGGGCTTAAGATGAGTAAGTTAGGCCCATTTAAGTGAAGGAACATCATGGACTGCGTACTGATCCGCGCCAAAGAACTCTGGACCCAATTTAGCCTTGATTTTGGCCTAATACGAGAATTCTTGTGAAACCTGAAATTGTAGGTCTCTTCCTTATCTTTCTAGGGACAGCATGGTCACCAAAATCCGATATCTGTAGGTCTAGTTATGCTATGCGTAAGGCAATATGGTTAGGATGAGTGAAAAATCCGAAAATTAACAATGTTTAGCAATTAATCCCAACTAAGACCAATAATGTAAAAGCAAAAACATTGATTCTAAAAGTTGTCTGATTTAAGTCTATTTGGCTTGTGCGGCTGTAAACTGCTATTTATTCTTATTAATCCTGACCTAACCCTAGACCAAATTAAGGGCCTCTGAATAAGCTTTCCAACAAGGAGTAAATAGCCAAAATGGTCCCTGAAACTGTGAGTTCGTGTCAAGTTGGTCCCTCAAATTAACGAAATTTCAAAAAGGTCTCTGAAACTGTCAAACGTTGATCAAGTTATTCCCTCTGTGAGGCAGGGTTCCTTGACACCGTTAACGGCGTTATACACGCATATTTGAGGGACCAAATTGATACGGGGACCAAATTGACACTCAATTTTTTTTTCAAAAACCCTATCGTTCATCTTCTTCTTCCTTCGTCTATCTCTCTGGTTCGTCTGTCTACTCTCTCTCCTTCGTCTGACATCTATTATGCTTTGTGTTCACATGTGGCATCTGCACCATCTCACCTGCGCAGGCATGCCATAGCTGAGAATCCAAACATTTCTCCACCTCATCTTTTGCTTTGTCCGTTGAATCCATAAATGCAATCATCTCAGATAACTTTCACTGCCAAAATTGTTGCAATTGCATGAAAATTTGGCAAATTAAGCATAGTATTGATGACCAAGAATGATGGGGTGCAGGAAAATAAAAAAGGGAAACATTAATTTTTATCTTCCTTGACTTAAAAGATCAGAAATTGTATTCCTTTTTATGAGTTTCTTACCTGAAAAGGCATATATATGATCACAACAAAGAAAAGCTGAAACCAGATGAAAAATCTATGCCACTTGTCCACAAAAAAAAAAAATTCACAGAAACAAGAATCCCAGTTGTCCAGTTTCAATGAGTCCCAATTTTGCTAACTGGCCAATTCAGACTCAACAAGAATTTTTTTTTTATGCTGTCAATTAACCGTTTTGTCTCTCCAAATTTGACACCCAGAAAACCTTGATGTCTTAGGAAACTTGGAGATGTCAAAAAAGGTAGCTTTCATTGAAACAAAAGAGCCATGTTTTCCAAAATTTGAAATTTTATGGAAATAGTTCAAACTCACCAAGTTTTATTTTGTTGGGTTTGGCTAGTTCAAAGAGAGAATTTGAAGTCAGAGTTGGAGAGACAGTGATAAGGTTGAAATTGGAACATTGCAAAAAAAAAACCTTAACCTGTTAAAAAACACAGTTCAAGATCCAGACCCCAACAGTCTCAGTCGTTGTCTTGTCTCTGGTTAAAAATAAAGAGGAAAGAGGATAGAACCCAAATATTTTTAAAAATAAAAATCAGAATCGACTACTCAATAATATCTGCTAGGAAGACCACTCTAGCAATAGGTGATGGTGCATAATACATGTTAGACGAAACAGACGAAGGAGAGAGAGTAGAGAGACGAACCAGAGAGACAGACGAAAGGAAGAAGAAGATGAACAATAGGATTTTTGGAAAAAAATTGAGTGTCAATTTGGTCCCTGTATCAATTTGGTCCCTCAAATATGCGTGTATAGCGCCGTTAACGGCGTCAAGGAACCCTGCCTAACGGAGGGACTAACTTGATCAACGTTTGACAGTTTCAGGGACCTTTTTTAAATTTCGTTAATTTGAGGGACCAACTTGACACGACCTCACAGTTTCAGGGACCATTTTGGCTATTTACTCTTCCAACAAGGTATCATATGCCTTAATTGGGCTTAAGATGAGTAAGTTAGACCCATTTAAGTGAAGGAACATCATGGACTGCGCACTGAACCGCGCCAGAAAACTCGGGACCCAATTTAGCCTTGATTTTGGCCTAATTTGACAATTCTTGTAAACCTGAAATTGTAGGTCTCTTCCTTATCTTTCTAGGGACAGCAAAATCACCAAAACCCGATATCTGTAGCTCTAGTTATGCTCTGCGCAAGGCAACAAGGTCAGGATGAGTGAAAAATCCGAAAATTAACAATGTTTAGCAATTTAGCCCAATAATGTAAAACCAAAAACAATGATTGTAAAAGTTGTCTAATTTCCGTCTCTCTCTGGCTTGTGCGGCTGTAAACTGCTATTTATTCTTATTAACCCTGACCTAACTCTAGACCAAATTAAGGGCCTCTGAATAAGCTTTCCAACAAGGTATCATCACTAGTGGAAAATATACATTAGACGGGAAAGGTTTACGTCAGTTAACCAAAAGCTAGACGTTCAAAAGGAGGCGGTGGCAGTTTTGTAATTATCAGACTTCATTAATTCAATTTTAACGCCAGTTGCTGTAAGCACTGACGTTAAAAGTTAAGTGACTCACTTTTAACGTCAGTTCAATAAACAACTGACGTTAAAAGTGAACCTTTTAACGTCAGTTGTTTATTGAATCGGCGTTAAAAGTGAGTCACTTAACTTTTAACGTCTGTTCTTTCATCAACAGACGTAAAGGTTATTTTAATAATTTTTTTTAGCTAGTATACGTACCCTTCCGCATTGCCTTCCTCAAAGTTTCAGTTTCAGTCTCATTCATTAAGTGTATCAATAATACAATTACAAGATACATTCAAAATTTTAAAATCCTATAAAAAGTTACATTGAAAGGGTTTAAAATCCTAAACATTTGTTGAGGCTTCATTCCCTTCACGGGTGAGCAAGAGAGGAGAGTCGAGTGACTGAGTTTTCCAGAGCGGCTGAGCAAGGGTGCACTCGATCTGTTTCAGCAATGGTCTTGGAATAGTCACTTGCGTCCAAAGCTGAGGTTTTGGAACTGTAGCTGCCGTTTCTCCTGAAGGATGATACGGTGAGCAACTCACATTATGTGATTTACACAACCTTATCACCCATGTTATGTGATTTACACAACCTCAGAAGTTGTTTGACCATTAAGACAAAGATCTTTGAGTCTAGGAATAGGAAGAAAGAGTGATGAAGTTAATCTCCATGGCAGAGCCATATTGTGAAGCATAAAAATAAAAGGAAGGAAGGAAGCTATTTATAGGAGCAGGGGATGAAGTTACTAGGCGAGGTTGATCATTAAGAGCATTAGGTTCCAAGGCGCATTGGGAGGTGGTAGTCATATATTATAAACGTGCAGAATAGAAAACGCACGAAAGGAATAGGAAGAAATAGACCTTTAAGTCTATGTATAGGAAGAAATAACAAAAGTCTCAGAGCCATATTGTGAAGGAATAGAAAACGCACGAAATATAGAGGAAAAGAAGAGGCTGTATTACAGACTGATACAGAAGAATGGTACTTTATATAGAGAATAGAGACTCTCTGATTTTCTTGAGTAGTCATGGGTAAGTAGCACAGTAGTCAAAGGAATGAATGTTAACTTATACACTTTTAACGTCAGTTGTATTCAACAAATGACGTTAAAAGTGTTTTTAAATAAAAAATATTTATATTTAACGTCAGTTGTTTAATACAACTGACGTTAAACAATGACTTTTAACGTCAGTTGTTTAAGACAAATGACGTTAAATAAATGATCTTTAACGTTAGTTGTTACAAACAACTGACGTAAATTGTTGTTTTATTTTTGGTTTTTGATTATAACGTTTACACCCTCGCGCCTTCTGCACTTCGCTCTGTACGTCTCTGTTCTTCTCTTTTCATCACGCTCACTCTCACTCTCAACTCTCACTCTCACTCTCACTCTCACTCTCACTCTGCCCTAATCGCGAGCTCATCTCCACCGCAACCACCGCGAGGGCTTCTTCGCCACCACCGTGAGGTACACTCTTAACCCCTAACTATGTCTTTCCCGCTCATTCTTTGCAATAACTTGACATCTCTCTTTTACCCCTTCCCGCGCACTAACTCTCCTTGTCCCTCTGCTCTCAGTAACCACATCGAACGTTGGCCACCACTCGAGCTCCCCTCCCCACCACCACGCGAGCACCTATTTCTGGTGAGTCTTTAGGGCACATTTTTTTATTTTTGGTTTTCTGTGTATGTTGAAACTGTAGTCTCAATAGTTGAAACTTGAAACTGTGAGTTTGAGTTGTTTGGAATGTCTCTATTTTTGGTTTTGAGTGTATGTTGCTCTGCCGGTTGGTCTGTCACGGCCGTGATGCTCATCACGGCTAGGCCGTGATCAGTTCTGCCTGTGAGGCCGGTCTGGTTCAGTTGGCACGTTACGGCCGTGATGGACATCACTGCTAGGCTGTGACCAGTTCTTGGCAAACTTCAAAAACTAGTTTTCAATCTCCCGTATTGTCCTTATATTGGATATATGTTTTGTATATCTACAAAACCTATCTAGTTATGGATCGTCGTTGGATGGTTTGTAAGTGCACTAGTGCTGAGTATTTGAAGGGGGTGGGAGAATTTATAGAATTTGCTCAAAGGAATGTTCCTAACAGTAATGGAATGTTCTGTTGTCCTTGTGTCAAGTGTTTGAATACGAGGAAATGTACGGTGAAGGATATACGTACTCATTTGATTTGTGAAGGGATTTGCTTGAGTTATACAAGATGGATATGGCATGGTGATGTGTTGTTCAGTAGTACGGCAAGTGTCTCCCAAAGTGAGGACGTTGACGTAGGTATGGAGGATGATCGAGTAGAGGACATGATCCGTGATATTGGACAAGAATCTTTTCATCGAGCTCATGTGTATGATAGGTTGTGCGGTGATGCGGATAAGCCTTTATATCCAGGGTGTACTACTCATACACGGTTGTCGGCGGTGCTAAAATTGGTTTGTGTGAAGGCGAGAAATGGTTGGACCGATAAAAGCTTCACGAAATTGCTTGAAGTGTTGAAAGACTTGCTTCGGAGGACAAACACATTGCTTGACCGTAACTATGAGGCCAAGAAGGTATTGTGTCCGATGGGTATGGAGTATAAGAAGATACACGCATGCCCCAATGATTGCATATTGTACACCGGTGTTCATGAAGACAATCACGATTGCCCCAAATATGGGTTATCACGATACAAAGTGAAGGGTGGTGATGATGATGATGATCTTGAAGATGTGAGAAAAAAAGGTCCTCCTGCGAAGGTGTTGTGGTATCTTCCAATAATTCTAAGGTTCAAGCGATTGTTTGCCAATGCGAAAGATGCGAAGAATCTTAGATGGCATAATGATGAGAGGAAACGTGATGGAAAGGTTCGTCATCCTGCTGATTCTATGCAATGGAAGAATATTGATACTATGTTTCCGGATTTCGACGATGAGCCAAGAAACCTAAGGCTTGGACTTGCTACGGATGGAATGAATCCTTATGGTAACATGAGTAGTATTCATAGTTCATGGCTTGTTCTGTTGATAATTTACAACATGCCCCCTTGGTTGTGCATGAAGCGCAAATACATGATGTTGTCTATGATGATTTCGGGCCCAAAGCAACCGGGAAATGACTTAGATGTTTATCTAAGTCCCTTGATTGAAGACTTGAAAATGCTATGGGTGGAAGGTGTTGATGTAGTTGACGGGTATTCTCATGAGACTTTCAAGCTTCGTGCCATGTTATTTTGCACCATCAACGACTTTCCAGCATACGGTAACTTGTCCGGCAGATGCAGTGTCAAGGGGCATAAAGCATGCCCTATATGTGAAGAAGGCATATGCTACACTCAGTTGCATCATGGAAAGAAGACGGTTTACCTTGGGCATCAAAGATTTCTTAGACGTGATCACCCATATCGTAAGATGAAAAAATCTTTTAATGGATGCCAAGAGACAGAAGAAGCTCCAGCGGCCTTAATTGGAGAGCAGGTTTATCAGAAGGTAAAGGGCATCGATGTTATATTCGGCAAGTCCAAAAAGAAAGGTAAAGCTGCTGAGAAAAACATATGGAAGAAGAGGTCGATATTCTTTGATCTTCCATACTGGCACAAGCTTGATGTCAGACACTGCATTGATGTGATGCATGTGGAGAAAAATGTGTGTGATAGTGTGATCGGGACGCTTCTCAACATTCAGGGCAAGACAAAGGATGGTGTCAATGCTCGTCTCGACCTCGTTGCTATGGGTATACGAGAGCAGTTATTTTCCGCTAGCATGTCATACTTTGTCAAAAAAAAAGAGACAAAGTTTCTGCGGGTGTCTTCAGGGCATCAAAGTTCCACATGGTTACTCTTCAAATATGAAGAGGCTTGTCTCTAGTGATCTTAAATTGGTTGGCTTAAAGTCTCATGATTGTCACATCTTGATGCAACAACTTCTGCCCGTTGCTATTCGTGGTATTGCTCCAAAAAATGTGAGACATGCCTTTACTCGGTTGTGCTCATTCTTCAATTCTATATGTAGCAAAGTCGTTGACCCCCGTATGTTGGATGACTTGGAAGTTGAGGCTGCTACAATCTTGTGCCACTTGGAGATGTATTTTCCTCCTTCCTTTTTCGACATAATGGTTCACTTAATTGTTCATTTGGTGAGGGAGATTAGATTATGTGGGCCGATTTTTCTGAGATGGATGTACCCAGTTGAGCGCTACATGAAGATCTTGAAAGGGTACGTGAAGAATCCTCATCGTCCGGAAGCATCTATTTGTTCAAAGGTATGTTGCAGAGAAGCTATTGAGTTTTGTTCGGACTACCTTCATAACACGGATCCTATAGGGGTTCCTAAGCCTCGACATGATGAGATCAGATGTCAAGGTAAGGGTACACATGGCTTAAGAATTAATAGCAAGGGTCGGGAGGAAGTGCTTCAAGCACATTTGTATGTATTGAACAACATCGATTGTGTTCAGCCTTTCTTATTTGAACATAAAAGAAAAGTCAATCAAGAAAACCCTCGAATGAGCGAAAGGTGGTTGTTGAACAAGCATAACAAGACTTTCTTACCATGGTTCAAGGAAGAAATGCCGAAGGATGGTAGTACTGCTTCTGATGACGTAAGATGGCTAGCACGTGGGCCTAGCTTCAACGTCATATGTTGGAGCGGATACGACATAAATAACTTTTCCTTTTATACAAAGGAACAAGATAACAAGAGTACCATGAAAAATAGTGGGGTTATGATCGTGGCCGAAGTAATGCACTTCTCTAGTGCAAAGGACACAAAACCCCTTAAAGCACCGAGACCTTACTTTGGATATATTGAAGATATTTGGGTGCTCGATTACACTAAGCTTACGGTGCCGGTTTTTAAATGAAAGTGGGTTGATAGTAATGGTGGTGTACAAACCGACGAATTGGGGTTCACATTGGTAGAACTCAACAAGTTAGATCATATAAATGAGCCTTTCATAATGGCTTCCCAAGCAAAACAAGTGTTCTACATCACTGATCCTTCTAACAAAAGGTTGTCCGTGGTTCTCCAAGGAAAAAGCATGTATAATGGTAGTGATGAAAATCAAGATTCAAATCTTGATATTCCTGAGACTCCTTCTTTTTCAACAAACATGCCTACTATAATCGAAGAGACACAGGTGGACAATGTACATGCCACTCGTGATGATCATCACGAAGGGATATTGATATAGGTTGTTTAAACTTAGTATACATTTATTTTTATTTATACTTCTGTATTTATTTTGAGTTATAACCTATGTTAATAAATATATATTGTTTCTGAACAGGCATACATATGGATCAGTCAGATAGCCCACATGCATGGGATGACACTGTGGGGCCTATGCAGGACCCGATCGCGCCTACGCCTGATTCTAGTGTAAGTTTACATGTTATATACTATCTTCAGTCCTTCTTTTTAATGTAAGTTTATAATGTTACAACCCTCTATTTTATCATTTTTTTTGTGTCCATATAGACGGGTGGTCGTGCGGCTATTATGTGATGCTTCATATGCTGAATATAGTCTCCGCATCTATTACGGATGGATGGAATAAGGTAATATTTAAACAACTTGTTAAATTATATATTATAGTTTTGAAGATGACTTGCATTAATGTTATTGTTATTATTTGAACATGTGTAGGCATTTAACGACCAATCGCCTCTTCAAGAAGATGACTTCAGAGACTTGAGGATGCGCATAGCTGAATTCTTCTTCAAGTATGCGGCTGAAAAAGGAATTGACAAGATACCTCCGCAATACTTAGATGAATAGTTTTTTTGTTAGACTTTAGAAACTAATTAATAATATGTATATATATATCCTTAGATTGGTAGTTTTGTTTTTAGACATTAGAGACTAAAATTTATATATATATACTTGTAGATAGTTATGTTTTTCCTATACATGGGTTTTGGGTTTAAGTCCCCCCATTGTTCCTTTGTATATTTCTTTTGTTTTTGTTAATATTGAAATTTAAGGGTAGTGTTTGCAATTCTGTAATGTGTGTGATATTCGTATTCTTGGGATATTTCTTCGAATGCGGGGATAGTTGAGGGGAGTGATATTTTAAAACTGAATTTAAAAAAACCAATCTATTAACGTCGGTTGTATCAAACAACCGACGTTAATAGTATTTTATAAACTATACAGTACACTATTAACGTCAGTTGTATTAGGAAACCGACGTTAAAAATAAAACCTTTAACGTCAGTTCTTTAACACAACTGACGTTAGTTTGAACAATATTAACGTCAGTTGTGTTAAAGAAATGACGTTAATAGCTTTATATTTAACGTCAGTTGTTTAAACAACTGACGTTAAAATATTAACTATTAACGTCAGCTGTATTTACGTCAGACAATATTCTGACATATAAAATCAATTTTAACTGACGTAAAAAGCACTTATTGCACTAGTGCATATGCCTTAATTAGGCTTAAGATGAGTAAGTTAGGCCCATTTAAGTGAAGCAACATCATGGATCGCGATCGAACCGCGCCAGAGAACTCGGGACCCAATTTAGCCTTGATTTTGGCCTAATTTGACAATTCATTGAAACCTGAAATTGTAGGTCTCTTCCTTATCTTTCTAGGGACAGCAAGATCACCAAAATCTGATATCTGTAGCTATAGTTATTCTCTGCGCAAGGCAACAAGGTCAGGATGAGTGAAAAATCCGAAAATTAACAATGTTTAGCAATTAAGCCCAATAATGTAAAAGCAAAAACAATGATTGTAAAAGTTGTCTAATTTCCATCTCTCTCTGGCTTGTGCGGCTGTAAACTGCTATTTATTCTTATTAATCCTGAACTATCTCTAGACCAAATTAAGGGCCTCTAAATAAGCTTTCCAACAAGGAATCATATGCCTTAATTGGGCTTAAGATGAGTAAGTTAGGTCCATTTAAGTGAAGGAACATCATGGACTGCGCAATGATCCGCGCCAGAGAACTTGGGACCCAATTTAGCCTTAATTTTGGCCTAATTTGACAATTCTTGTGAAACCTGAAATTGTAGGTCTCTTCCTTATCTTTCTAGGGACAACAAGATCACCAAAATCCGATATCTGTAGCTCTAGTTATGCTCTGCGCAAGGCAACAAGGTCAGGATGAGTGAAAAATCCGAAAATTAACAATGTTTATCAATTAAGCCCAATAACGTAAAAGCAAAAACAATGATTGTAAAAGTTGTCTAATTTCCGTCTCTCTCTGACTTGTGCGGCTGTAAACTGCTATTTATTCTTATTAATCCTGACCTATCTCTAGACCAAACTAAGGGCCTCTGAATAAGCTTTCCAACAAGGTATCATATGCCTTAATTGGGCTTAAGATGAGTAAGTTAGGCCGATTTAAGTGAAGGAACATCATGGACTGCGCACTGATCCGCGCCAGAAAACTAGGGACCCAATTTAGCCTTGATTTTGGCCTAATTTGACAATTCTTGTGAAACCTGAAATTGTAGGTCTCTTCCTTATCTTTCAAGGGACAGCAAGATCACCAAAATCCGATATCTATAGCTCTAGTTATGCTCTGCACAAGGCAACAAAGTCAGGATGAGTGAAAAATCCAAAAATTAACAATGTTTAGCAATTAAGCCCAATAATGTAAAAGAAAAAACAATGATTGTAACAGTTGTCTAATTTCCGTCTCTTCCTGGCTTGTGCGGCTGTAAATTGCTATTTATGATTATTTATCCTGACCTAACCCTAGACCAAATTAAGTGCCTCTGAATAAGCTTTCCAACAAGGTATCATATGCCTTAATTGGGCTTAAGATGAGTAAGTTAGGCCCATTTAAGTGAAGGAACATCATGGACTGCGTACTGATCCGCGCCAGAGAACACGGGACCCAATTTAGCCTTGATTTTGGCATAATTAGACAATTCTTGTGAAACCCGAAATTGTAGGTCTCTTCCTTATCTTTCTAGGGACAGCAAGATCACCAAAATCTGATATTTGTAGCTCTAGTTATGCTCTGCGCAAGGCAACAAACAATGATTGTAAACGTTGTCTAATTTCCGTCTCTCTCTGGCTTGGGTGGCTGTAAACTGCTACTGATGCTTATTAATCCTGACCTAACCCTAGACCAAATTAAGGGCCTCTGAATAAGCTTTCCAACAAGGTATCATATGCCTTAATTGGGCTTAAGATGAGTAAGTTAGCCCATTTAAGTGAAGGAACATCATGGACTGCACACTGATCCGCGCCAGAGAACTCGGGACCCAATTTAGGCTTGATTTTGGCCTAATTTGACAATTCTTGTGACACCCGAAATTGTAGGTCTCTTCCTTATCTTTCTAGGGATAGCAAGATCACAAAAATCCGATATCTGTAGCTCTAGTTATGCTCTGCGCAAGGCAACAAGGTCAGGATGAGTGAAAAATCTGAATATTAACAATGTTTAGCAATTAAGCCCAATTAAGCCCAATAATGTAAAAGTAAAAACAATGATTGTAAATGTTGTCTAATTTCCGTCTCTCCCTGGCTTGTGCAACTATAAACTACTACTGATGCTTATTAATCCTGACCTAACCCTACACCAAATTAGGGGCCTCTGATTAAGCTTTCCAGCAAGGTTTCATATGCCTTAACTAGGCTTAAGATGAGTAAGTTAGGCCCATTTAAGTGAAGGAACATCATGAACTGCACACTGATCCGTGCCAGAAACTCGGGACCCAATTTAGCCTTGATTTTGGCCTAATTTGACAATTCTTGTGAAACCTGAAATTGTAGGTGTCGTCGTTATCTTTCTAGGGACAGCAAGATCACCAAAATCCGAGATCCGTAGCTCTAGTTATGCTCTACACAAGGCAACATGGTCAGGATGAGTGAAAAATACGAAAATTAACAATGTTTAGCAATTAAGCCCAATTAAGCCCAATAATGTAAAAGCAAAAACAATGATTGTAAAAGTTGTCTAATTTCCTCTCTCTATGGCTTGTGTGGCTATAAACTGGTAGTTAAACTTATGAATCCTAACCTAACCCTCGACCAAATTAAGGGCCTCTGAATAAGCTTTCCAAAAAGGTATCATATGCCTTAATTGGGCTTAAGATGAGCAAGTTAGGCCCATTTAAATGAAGGAACATCATGGACTGCGTACTTATCCGTGCCAGAGAACTCGGGACCCAATTTAGCCTTGATTTTGGCCTAATTTGGCAATTCTTGTGACACCTGAAATTGTAGGTCTCTTCCTTATCTTTCTAGGGACAGCAAGATCACCGAAATCCGATATCTGTAGCTCTAGTTATGCTCTGTGCAAGGCAACCAGGACAGGATGAGTGAAAAATCAGAAAATTAACAATGTTTTGCAATTAAGCCCAATTAAGCCCAATAATGTAAAAGCAAAAACAATGATTATAAAAGTTGTCTAATTTCCGTCTCTCTCTGGCTTGTGCTGCTGTACACTGCTACTTACGGTTATTAATCATGACCTAACCCTAGACCAAATTAAGGGCCTCTGAATAAGATTTCGAACAAGGTATCATATTCCTTAATTAGGCTTAAGATGAGTAAGTAAGGCCCATTTAAGTGAATGAACATCATGGACTGTGCACTGATCCACGCCAGAATACTCGGGACCCAATTTAGCCTTGATTTTGGCCTAATTTGAAAATTCTTGAGAGACCTGAAATTGTAGCTCTCTTCCTTATCTTTCTAAGGACAGCAAGATCACCAAAATCCGATAACTGTAGCTCTAGTTATGCTCTGTGCAAGGAAACAAGGTCAGGATGAGTGAAAAATCAAAATTAACAATGTTTAGCAATTAAGCCCAATAATGTAAAAGCAAACACAATGATTGTAAAGGTTGTCTAATTTCCGTCTCTCTCTGGCTTGTGTGCCTGTAAACTGCTATTTATGCTTATTAATCCGGACGTAACCCTAGACCAAATTAAGGGTCTCTGAATAAGCTTTCCAACAAGGTATCATCCAACAAGGTATCATATGCCATAATTGGGCTTAAGATGAGTAGGTTAGGCCCATTTAAGTGAAGGCTCATCATGGACTGAGCACTGATCCGCGCCAGAAAACTTGGGACCCAATTTAGCCTTGATTTTGGCCTAATTTGACAATTCTTATTAAACCTAAAATTGTAGGTCTCTTCCTTATCTTTCTAGGGACAGCAAGATCACCAAAATCCGATATCTGTAGCTCTAGTTATGCTCTGCGCAAGGCAACAAGGTCAGGATGAGTGAAAAATCCGAAAATTACCAATGTTTAGCAATTAAGCCCAATAATGTAAAAGAAAAAAAATGATTGCAACAGTTGTCTAATTTCCGTCTCTTCCTGGCTTGTGCGGCTGTAAACTGCTACTTATGATTATTAATCTTGACCTAACCCTAGACCAAATTAAGGGCCTCTGAAGAAGCTTCCCAACAAGGTATCATATGCCTTAATTGGGCTTAAGATGAGTAAGTTAGACCCATTTAAGTGAAGGAACATCATGGACTACGAACAGATCCACGCCATAGAACTCGGGACCGAATTTAGCCTTGATTTTGGCCTAATTTGACAATTCTTGTGAAACCTGAAATTGTAGGTCTCTTCCTTATCTTTCTACGGACCACAAGATCACCAAAATCCGATATCTGTAGTTCTACTTATGCCCTGCACAAGGCAACAAGGTCAGGATGAGTGAAAAATCCGAAAATTAACAAAATTTGGCAATTAAGCCCAATAATGTAAAAGCAAAAACAATGATTGTAAAAGTTGTCTAATTTTCGTCTCTCTCTGGCTTGTGCGGCTGTAAACTGCTATTTATTCTTATTAATCCTGACCTAACTCTAGACCAAATTAAGGGCCTCTGAATAAGCTTTCCAACAAGGTATCATATGCCTTAATTGGGCTTAAGATGCATAAGTTAGGCCCATCTAATTGAAGGAACATCATGGACCGCGCACTGATCCACGCCAGAGAACTCGGAACCCAATTTAGCCTTGATTTTGGCCAAATTTGAGAATTCTTTTGAGACTTGAAATTGTAGGTCTCTTCCTTATCTTTCTAGGGACAGTAAAATCACCAAAATCCGATATCTGTAGCTCTAGTTATGCTCTGCGCAAGGCAACAAGGTCAGGATGAGTGAAAAATATGAAAATTAACAATGTTTAGCAATTAAGCCCAACAAAGTAAAACCAAAAACAATGATTGTAAAAGTTGTCTAATTTTCGTCCCTCTCTGGCTTGATTTAAACTGCTATTTTTGCTTATTAATCCAGACCTAACCCTAGACCAAATTAAGGGCCTCTGAATAAGCTTTCAAACAAGGTATCATATGCCTTAATTGGGCTTAAGATGAGTAGGTTAGGCCCATTTAAGTGAAGGAACATCATGGACTGCGCACTGATCCGCGCCAGAGGACTAGGGACCGAATTTAGCCTTGATTTTGGCCTAATTTGACAATTCTTCTGAAACCTGAAATTGTAGGTCTCGTCCTTATCTTTCTAGGGACAGCAAGATCACCAAAATCCGATATCTGTAGCTCTAGTTATGCTCTGCGCAAGGCAACAAAGTCAGGATGAGTGAAAAATCCGAAATTTAATAATGTTTAGCAATTAAGCCCAATAATGTAAAAGAAAAAATTGGATTGTAAAAGTTGTCTAATTTTCGTCTCTTCCTGGCTTGTGCGGCTGTAAATTGCTATTTATGATTATTAATCCGACCTAACCTTAGAACAAATTAAGTGCCTTTGAATAACTTTCCAACAAGGTATCAAATGCCTTAATTGGGCTTAAGATGAGTAAGTTAGGCCCATTTAAGTGAAGGAACATCATGGATCATGAACTGATCCGCGCCAGAGAACACGGGACCCAATTTAGCCTTGATTTTGGCATAATTAGACAATTCTTGTGAAACCAGAAATTGTAGGTCTCTTCCTTATCTTTCTAGGGACAACAAGATCACCAAAATCCGATATCTGTAGCTCTAGTTATGCTCTGCGCAAGGTAACAAAGACAGGATGAGTGAAAAATACGAAAATTAACAATGTTTAGCAATTAAGCCCAATAATGTAAAAAAAACAATGATTGTAAAAGTTGTCTAATTTCCGTCTCTCTATGGCTTTTGCGGCTGTAAATTTCTATTTATGATTACTAATCTTGACCTAACCCTAGACCAAATTAAGGGCCTCTGAATAAGCTTTCCAATAAGGTATCGTATGCCTTAATTGGGCTTAAGATGAGTAAGTTAGGCCCCTTTAAGTGAAGGAACATCATGCACTGCACACTGATCCGCGCCAGAGAACTCGGGACCCAATTTAGCCTTAATTTTGTCCTAAAAACAATTCTTTTAAAACCTGAAATTGTAGGTCTCTTCTTTATCTTTCTAGGGACAGCAAGATCACCAAAATCCGATATCTGTAGCTCTAGTTATGCTCTGCGTAGTGCAACAAGGTCCGGATGAGTGAAAAATCTGAAAATTAACAATGTTTAGCAATGAAGCCCAATTATGCCCAATAATGTAAAAGCAAAAACAATGATTGTAAAAGTTGTCTAATTTCCGTCTCTCTCTGGCTTGTGTGGCTGTAAACTGCAACTGATGCTTATTAATCCTGACCTAACCCTAGTCTAAATTAAGGGCCTCTGAATAAGCTTTCCAACAAGGTATCATATGCCTTAATTGGGCTTAAGATGAGTAAGTTAGGCCCATTTAAGTGAAGGAATATCATGGAATTCACACTGATCCGCGCCAGAGAACTCGGGACCTAATTTAGCCTTGATTTTGGCCTAATTTGACAATTCTTTTTACAGCTAAAATTGTAGGTCTCTTCCTTATCTTTCTAGGGACAGCAAGATCACCAAAATCCGATATCTGTAGCTCTAGTTATGCTCTACGCAAGGCAACAAGGTCAGGATGAGTGAAAAATCCGAAAATTAACAATGTTTAGCAATTAAGCCCAATAATGTAAAAGCAAAAACAATGATTGTAAAAGTTGTCTAATTTTCGTCTCTCCCTGGCTTGTGCGGCTATAAACTGCTACTGATGCTTATTAATCCAGACCTAACCCTAGACCAAATTAGGGGCATCTGAATAAGCTTTCCAACAAGGTTTCATATGCCTTAATTAGGCTTAAGATGAGTAAGTTAGGCCCATTTAAATGAAGGAACATCATGCACTGTGCACTGATCCGCTCCAGGGAACTTGTTGACTCACCGGCAAGTGTACCGGGTCGTCGCAAGTAATAAAACACGGTAAGAATCTACCGAGGTCGAACACAAGGATTGGGCTACCAATTCTACTAATTTCGCGAGAAGTCCGATGCGTTTGGTCAAGTAACAGAAAGTGGTTGAGATCTGAGAGAAAAGAGGATCGCAAGCAAATCACAAATTAAATAAAGATATGTAGTGAAATCTGGAATTAAAGGCATCTAAGGTCTCAAATCCACCTACCCAATCATGCATAGTACCCAAGTGATGATGATCTCCTCCCTAGGTTCAATTTTAATGTCAACGGGACCCCCAAATTCTCCTAAATTCACTGTCGTGCTCAATAGGACGTATTCGACGATTTGAGTTAATTACTTACTAGGTCTCATAACCCTAATCTCGAATTCTATTAATTCTTGTTCCCTATAAGGTTGCACCGATCTCCTATTCACTCTCGTGCAATACTCGATCGATGATCCCAATTCAAGTTCTAAAACGCGAATCGCCGATCAGCCTCAACACGTTTAACTAGTCGATCACGCAAGCATATGATCAACACAATGAAATCAGAATTGGAAAACAATAATTGAATTAAAGGAGAGAGAGATACATCACATGAACACTATACCGCCATGGGTGGCTTCATCGATCCCTTAGACAAGGGGATTAGTTCCTCATGTCCGTAACAACGACACACGTACAATCGGAATTCATCATAAACCTAAGTAAAGAAAAGGGAAAGAGGGAGACGCAGCCCCAGAATAAGGATTCTAAAAGATCTATATCTATTTTGATTCAAACAAAAAGTCCCAAATCTGTTCTGAACTGGTTTATTTATAGGGAGGCCACGCGTCACGGCCGTGATGGCCATCACGGCCAGGCCGTGACGCATTCTGGAATGGGCGCGCTTTCAAATATGGGGCATCACGGCCGTGAGCCTCATCACGGCTAGGCCGTGATAGCTTCTGTCTCCACCATCTGTTCTGTCACGGCCATGAGGGGTATCACGGCTAGGCCGTGACAGCTTTTGACTTTTTCCTCCTGGATTGTCACGGCCGTGATGTGCATCACGGCTAGGCCGTGACAGATTCTGACTTTTGCCTTCTGCCCTGCTTGATCATGGTCGTGATGGTGATCACGGCCAGGCCGTGATGGGCTCTGTTTGGCTCATATTCTTCACTTTTCAACCCCTATTGCATCAAAGCTTCATCAAGGCTAATTTCTGAGTATTTTTCCTTAAATCCCTGCAAAACAACACCAAGAAACCGCTTCACCCGTTCCAAGGGAAAAACTAACAAAAATCAACTAATTATGCCTAAACTATATGAAAAATGCATGCGAAAGTGCACATGAAATATGATGTAAAATCACACTATCAAATCACCCCAAGCTTAAAACTTGCTTGTCCTCAAGCAAATACTAAGGCCAGAATATCAAAAAGCATGGATAGTGTGATTTAGAACCCGAGTAGTAACTGATCCATGTAATAGGCAATTCAAACAAGTTAGCAAGAGACAATCAATTCAAGTCCAATTAGACGCCTAGGTTTCTTAGACTCGGATTCTCACTTATTTGGGCACTCCTTCTCACCTCAAAATAACCCCAAGCTTGTTCATTAGCTTGGCACTCTTTCTCACCTCACTCAAGTGTTTAGGGATATATGACATTTCGCTCCATTTTCCCAAGGATAGAATTCTACCATAGGCTTGACTATCAACCGAATCTCTACTGTATTAATGAAAACAATCAAGAATCGAGAGGTCTTTGCTTTGGTTGTAACGGGGCCATGGGATTAATCGTTAGGTGGGGAAATCAAGAAAAGGAATTTTCCGAAGGGCTACACAAAACATCAAGCATTGTAAACATGACCTTCTAAAATACCCTTTTTTTGGGTTTTGATTCGCTTTTCCACCCCCCTTTTTATTTTATTTTTTTTTATCTTCATTTCTCACTTTTCTTTTGTCATCCCCTTCTCCATTTTTGTTTTCTTTTTCTTTTTAATTGAGAAGGGGAGATTTTCAATTTAGGAGATTTTTTTTTTCTGATTTTCTCATCCCACACTTTTTCAACTACCATTTTACCCTTTCTGCAATACTTTAGAAGGTCCTATCAAGCATCATCCAACATTATATTTCAAGGTACCAAGAAAAGTATTTCGTTCTTTTAGGCTCAAAATTGGGCAACTAAGGGGGGTAGCATTTAGTCAATCAAAGCTCGGGAGGCCGGAAAAATACCTAGTGCCTCAATCATTTTAAAAAATGTTTTCAAAAAAAAATTTTAAGTGTTGAAACGGTTTCAAGTCAAGTTCTAGAGAAATACACTCCGAGAGGAATAACACTCTAACACAAGGAGAGGGGTAGATATAGTGGGTACCCCTTTGGCTCAA
Organism: Sophora flavescens; assembly: GCA_030762895.1. Classification (NCBI taxonomy): domain Eukaryota; kingdom Viridiplantae; phylum Streptophyta; class Magnoliopsida; order Fabales; family Fabaceae; genus Sophora; species Sophora flavescens. The sequence continues at coordinate 1,302,661 of JAUPTC010000017.1, forward strand.
AATCTCACATTTTGTAGTTCAGAAATCAATGAGAAACATGAATCTACGGAACCATATGCTAATTATCAACTATCAAGATCATCTCAAACATTTTCATTATTTGCCTTATCACAAGAGTAAAAATTGGGTTCAACAATCCACTATCTCTAATTATTTGGCACTCAGTTTTCACAATCGGACACATCATATCTAAGTAAAGGGCAATTGAATAATGTGATCATGCAAAACTATCATGCAAAACTATATGAATGCAACATGGACAATGCATATGCAAAATACCCCCACCCCAAGCTTAGAAATTTACATTGTCCCCAATGTAAACAATCAAGTCGGAGGGGGAGAAAAATTGGAACGTCTTACCAAGGCGGTAGTGGGTGTTGACTCTCATTCCAGTCAGAAAATTGTTAGGAAGTACATCACGGCCGTGAGCCTCATCACGGCTAGGCCGTGATGCTTTCTGCTCTTCAGGGTCTTTCCATCACGCCCGTGATGGGTATCACGGCTGGGCCGTGATCCTTTATGGTCTTCATTTTTAGCTTATCACGGCCGTGACCAGTGTCACGGCCTGGGTGTGATGGCTGCTGCCTCTGCTTTTTCCTTGTCTTCTTGCTCTCCCTTCCTGAAATCACTTGGCAGTTTTATTAGAAAAAGAAAACTCTTGATCTTCTCAAATTATTCAAGAGTGAAATCAAAAACAAAACTACTAAGAAAATGAAAAAGACTAAAGAGAAAGGTTAAGAAACTTTGGTTGCCTCCCAATAAGCGTTTGTTTAACGTCCCGAGCCTGACTCAAATCACCCCAGAGGGTTAATCCGGAAGAAGGTCTTGCTTGCCATGCCCTGCCTCAGTCCGTTTTCTGTAGGCTCTTGCCCTTTCATATGCTCGCATGCTGTTCCCGGACAACTCATTTAAGTCCAGCATCCTTCTATAATCAGCACGAACTCTCCACCCCGTGATGGTCCTTTTTGGGATCAACTCATTGTCTGCATTGACCACCACGGTTGTGCCACCTTTCAACTTCGGTGCTTTACCATTCTTTTTCATGCCTTTGTTGCTGAGCTCTTTCCTTGCACATTCTTCCCTTGGGAGACTCGGTAAGGCTTCCATGTCTTTTAACCACTCAAGATAGACCTCATCCCCCGAAGGGTCTTTTTCCTCACTGTCATCACCATGGGATTTTACCAACACTTTTGCAAGTGAAGAACCATGGGCTTCTCGAGTTGCCCTTGCCTTTATAGTTAAGTCCACCACATCCACTCGATACACATCTGACCTCTCTACAGGGTGCTTCATTACTTCAAAGACATTGAAGACTACCTCATCATCTTGCACCCTTAGAATGAGTTTCCCTTGTCGCACATCTATCAAGGTACCCCCCGTGGCCAAGAAGGGCCTACCCAATATGATAGGGATCTCGGCGTCTTCATCCATATCAAGAATCACAAAGTCCGCCGGAAATATAAACTTGTCCACCTTCACTAACAAGTCTTCGACCACCCCATAAGGATATTTTATAGAACGATTGGCCAGTTGGAGTGACATCCGTGTATCCTTGAATTCTTTGATCCCTAACCTCTTCATCATAGAGAGGGGCATCAAGTTGATGCTTGCCCCTAGATCACATAATGCCTTCCCGAAAGTCATCCCCCCAATGGTGCATGGTATCGAAAAAGAACCGGGATCCTTCAACTTTGGAGGTAGTTTTCTTTGAAGAATGGCACTACACTCCTCGGTCAAAGCAACCGTTTCCTCATCCACTATTCTCCGCTTCTTGGTGAGAAGCTCCTTCATAAACCGGGCATAAGATGGCATTTGTTCCAAGGCTTCCGCAAATGGAATGTTGATTTGAAGTTTGCGGAAGACATCAAGGAATTTGTTGAACTGCTTATCCTGTTGAGGCTTCTTCAGTCTTTCGGGATATGGTACCTTCATGTAGGGCGGGAGGTCCTTGGGCTCTACCCACTTCTTTCTACGAAACTCTTCATCTACAAGCTTTAACCTCCCTCCTTGCTCCGGTGCCTTGCCTCTTGCTAACTCCTCTTCCTTCTCAGGTTGTTCTTCCTCAACATGTGGTGGTTTCGAGACCTCAACTTCCTGAGAACTAGTTGCACCCCTGTTAGATTCCAACACTCTACCGCTTCTAGTGGTTACGGCATTGCACTGGTTCTTAGGGTTGTTCTCGGTATCACCTGGGAGAGTGCCTGGGAGACGCTCATTTAGTTGCTTCGCGAGCTGCGCTATCTGTGTCTCAAGATTCTGAATTGCTGACCCTGTATGAGTCGCCAACTTGTCAATGGCAGTGTTCGTGTTGATTGACAATTTCTCCACTGTTGCACTCATCTTCTCAAAAGCCAGCTCCCACGGTTGTCTTCCACTATCTGTTATTTGCAATTGATTAGTCCCTGGAAGAGCCTGCTGAGTATTGCGCTGCTGGATCCCAATGTTTGGCCTCAGACCCTGTTGAGGTTGTTGCCCGGCTAGACCACCACTAGCATTACTCCAAGCGAAACCCGGATGGTCTCTCCTCATATACCCCCTATTCTGATTCTGATTGTAGTCATTCTGTCTATTCCTCTGATAGTTGTTTTGGGGCACAGTGTCATAGAAGTTGTGGCATGAGTCCACATGTTCCTGAGAGAAATTCAGCGGACAAATCTGAGTGTCATGATCTCCATTACAATTGTCACAACCCGGAGGCATTCCCTCGTGTATCACATTAACCTTTTTGTTCCCCGATAATGCCGCATTCTGCATCTTCAACAGTCTGTTTTGCTCTAGAATGGCTTCCATTGTCGCAGAAATGATTCCACTCGAGGTTTCCCTACCACGGTTGTAATCATTATATGACATCTTTTCTAGTAATGCCCATCCATCCTCAGTCGATAAATATGAAAAAGAACCGCCAGCTGCGGCATCACAGTTCATCTGATAGCGTCCCCTCAACCCATTAAAGAAATGCTGAACCTTGGAAACCGGGTCAAAGAACGCTGAAGGGCATCTTCTCAAAAGCATGTTGTACCTCTCCCAAGCTTCATTATAAGTTTCATCATCCGTCTGCCTGAAAGATGTAACGGCTACTCTTGCTTGTGCCGCTTTCCGAGGAGGAAAATATTTGGTTAGGAACTTCTGTGCCATTTGCTCCCAAGTTCTGATGTTGTTCCTATCCAAGCTGTCAACCCAATCGCGAGCGACATCCCTAAGAGAGAGAGGGAAGAGCCGCAAGCGAAACTCATCTTGTGAGACTCCTCTTGCCTTCTGTAAGTCACAAGCTTCAAGGAAGTGAGTGATGTGTCTATGAGGGTCTTGTTTGCCACTGCCATCAAACTGATTCTCGCGGATCTGGGCTGTGACACATCCTTCCACTCTGAAGGAGTCTGTATTCAGGTTGCCCCTCACAATAGAAGAAGCACAATCCTCCAAGTTTGGTAGGTCGTATTCGAATAGAGGCTTGTAACGAGGAGGAGGAGGGTTTTCTTCAGCCATGCCTTCTATTTTAATTCCTTCAATTCTTTTTCGTTCCCTGGCTTCTTTCCTTAATTGCCTCTCGGTCCTGGTGATCTCTGAATCAAATAGCAAGTCCTCTTGTGGAAGGGTACCTCGCATACAAAAACAAGCAAAGACCAAGTGGAATCAAAGAAGCAGAGAAAAATAATAGCAATTAAATAAAAGAAAATAAAAACGAAAGTCAGCTTAACCAAATAACCGAATTTCCTAAAAATTAGGAAAATTGGTTGTGCCAATCCCCGGCAACGGCGCCAAAAACTTGTTGACTCACCGGCAAGTGTACCGGGTCGTCGCAAGTAATAAAACACGGTAAGAATCTACCGAGGTCGAACACAAGGATTGGGCTACCAATTCTACTAATTTCGCGAGAAGTCCGATGCGTTTGGTCAAGTAACAGAAAGTGGTTGCCCGCCAAAAACTTGTTGACTCACCGGCAAGTGTACCGGGTCGTCGCAAGTAATAAAACACGGTAAGAATTGTTGTGACTCCGGCAAGTGTACCGGGTCGTCGCAAGTAATAAAAACACGGTAAGAGTCTACCGAGGTCGAACACAAGGATTGGGTTACCAATTCAACTAAATTGTCAAGAAATCCGATACGTTGGTTAAGCAATAGAGGGTGGTTGAGAGAGAGAGAATAGGATTGTAATCGAAATTTAATTAACAAATCTAAATAACTAATTAACTAAAAATCAGAAAACTAAATTGTCCAAGGTCACAATTCCACCTACCCAACATGTATACCCAAGTGATGATGTATTCCTCCCTAAGTTCAATTACAATGTCAACCGGGACCCCTAAATTCTCCTAAATCCACGGTCGTGCTCAAATAGGACGTATTCGACGATTGGATTAATTACTTGCAGGTCTCATAATCCTAATCTTGAATTCTGTTAATTCTTGTTCCCTAAATGGTTGCACTAATCTCCTAATTCCACGGTCGTGCTCATTATTCGATTAGTGATTCCAATTCAAGTTCTAAAACGTGAATCGCCGTTTGGCCTTAACACGTTTAACTAGTTAATCATGCAACACATATGATCAACACAATCAATTCAGAATTGGAAAACTTTAATTAAAAAAAGGAAAGGAAAACATACATCACATTGAATCTACACTGCCATGGGCGGCTTCATTGTTCCCTCGGACGAAGGGGATTAGTTCCTCATGCTCATAGACAAACACTTGGACATAATCACCATCGTAAAATAAAAGAAAAGAGAAAAGGAGACGCAGCTCCAAGGAGAACAAGGATTTGTAATTACTGCCCTAACCTAAGTGGAAAAACTGGCTACTCAAGATTGGATCCCGTTTCTGATATGCAACAGCCTTTAAATAGTATTCCTGATCTGCGCTCTCTCGCGAGGCGAGCAGACTTTCGCGAGGCGAGAATTAAAATTAGCGCGCTTTCAATTTAAACTCTCGCGAGGCGAAGGTATGTTCGCGAGGCGAGTCTTCAATTCTAGGCTGTGACCTTCATCACGGCTGGGCCGTGATGGTCTCTGACTTCCAGGGTCTTCAAACTCTCGCGGGGCGAGAGGCTTCTCGTGGGGCGAGTCTTCAACCTTAAACTGCCACGGGCGTGGTATTCATCACGGCTTAGCCGTGATGGTCTATGTCTTGCTGGTCTTCAGACTCTCGCGAGGCGAGAGTACACTCGCGGGGCGAGTGTCTCAGAATTTCAATTTCCACTATTTCTTTGCTTTCCTTGACTCCCGGAGTTTCACTTATTTAACCTGAAACAACAAAAGCACCCACAAGCGTAATTCTATTCAAAATAACCTAAAAACTACACAAAAGACGCAAAACGAGTCAAAGTCCAACTTAGGAACAAAACAAGGCAAATTTGGGCGAAAACGAGAGTGAACTCGAATAAATAGGCACATAAACCCTAGCTCATCTAGTCATAAAACTAGATAAGCCAGAGGCTTATCAAAATACCCCAAACTTAAACCTTGCTTGTCCCCAAGCAAGCTTAAAACTCAAAAAGGACTCAAGACTTGGCAAGCCTAAAGGAATCAATCGATTTCGCACAAATTTAATGCAACTTTACAAAACAGTTTTTTCTCCTATGATCTCCCCCCTACATCAATGTAATCTCCACATTCATTTACTTTAAACCATTGAGAACTTCATCATTCATGCAATCATTAGTCTAAGTTGAGGATCAGGGTCACACACAAAAGGAAGATCACCAATTTCAAACAATTGCCTTCCTCACAAGGGTATGTAAAATTTCACTCATTCGCTCAATTCGTCAAGGCTTTCAACTTTTTCACTCAATTTCACTTATCAAGAGCACTTCCCATGAATTTGATTTCCATCTCAAAAATGGTCCCCACGTAAACAAGTATGCAACATCAGAAGGTCTTTTAAAGGTTGTAATGGGGCCTGGCTCAGGGTAGGATAATGAAGGATATTTAGGCTTAAGTCCCTAGGAACTAAGAGAGCATGAGAATTTTGACACTTTTTTCCACTCAAATTCCTTTTTCCATTTTTCATTTGGGCTCGGGTGACTACAGCCTTTTCCTTGCTAATCTTTTTGTTCTGCCCCTTTTCCTTTGGCAATTTTTTTTTTCTTTTTTTTTTTTTCACCTTGGGTTTCAACCTTTATTTTTCTTTTTCTCACCCCAAAATGACATACCTCCTTGTAGCCACCCCAAACTTAGTTTCTCACAACCTTTCTCTTGCTCATTTCCATGCTCTCCTAATCCTAAGATTGGGTTAACATGGTTTTTCAGATTTGGCTCGTAATGTAGGGTCATTAAGAAACAATAGGTCAATTGGGCTCAATTTGGCTAACTAGGGAACATGCATTAAGGATGGTTCAATTTATGGCCATGTGGTTATTTCAAAGAAAATTGCCTAAATCATTTGATGCAACACATAAACATGCAAACCATATAGAGATTCAAGCAAATTCGGGAAAGTGCAACCTAACAGTGATTCACACATTCAAAAACAGAGTTGGAGGTTCAAATTCCTCACCTGGACATTTTGCAAATTGTTTGACCGAGATACAATTCCTAGTGTGTGCACCCCCCTCACCCCAAACTTATCATAAATCAAGTAATCACAACAAAGTTCTCAAAGTTCAGTTTTCAATTTTTAAGTGGGGATAAACTTTTCTATTATTAGAACCTAGGGGGAAATCATCAATGGTCAAATAATTATTGCAATTAATCTATGCTCAATTCAATCAAAATCCAACAAGCTTGCCGACACGACATTCATACAAAAACTCTTGATCTTCTCAAATTATTCAAGAGCGACAAACAAAAACAAAACAAAAAGCAAACACAAAAACAAAAGTTAGGAAAAGAGAGGGATACCTAGCTTGGGTTGCCTCCCAAGAAGCGCTTGTTTAACGTCCCGAGCCTGACTTATTACGAAGCATCCACCTGGATCCCATAGTCCCGTGGTACAGAGGCCAAGAGATGCTCATCATATGCGATTCTCCACCCGGATCAAAAGGTTTATGAAGTGGCCCTCGTAGGAGCAATATGACCTTATCATCAACTCCACCCAGCCAGTGTGTGAAAACTCCATTGACCTCTTCAATTATGACCTCACTTCCTCTCGGGTCAATTGGTGTTTTCACGAGGAAGTGTGCTAGACAAGTGGGAGGGACCAACTTACCCATGTCCACACATGCATGCAAGCCAACATAGTTATCCAATGCATCAAAATCAGGTTGCTTGGCAAGCATGGTGAAGTCCTCTGCCACTTTATCTTCATCTTGATCTCTACCCCCTTGCTCCGGTGCCTTGTCCTTTGCCAACTCCTCTTCCTCTGGTTGCTCTTCCTCATCATGTGGTTGTTCCTGGGCCTTGTCGCTTGTCAATTCCTTTTCCTCCGGTTGTTCTTCCTCAACATGTGGTAGTTCTTCCTCAACTCCCTGAGAACTCGTTACACCCCAGTCATATTCCAACACCCCACTGCTTCTAGTTGTTGTGGCATTGCATTGGTTCTTAGGGTCGTTCTCGGTATCAACTGGGAGAGTCTCTGGGGGACACTCATTTAGTTGTTTTGTGAGATGGGCAATCTGCATCTCTAGATTCTGAAGTGCCACCCCTGTCTGAGTTGCCAACTTATCAATTGTCGCATTCATCTTCTCAAAAGATGTGGCTGTAACAGTTGACAACTTCTCAAGAACCAACTCCCAAGGTTGTGGTTGCCAATTCTGTTGAGGTTGCTGTTGCCGATTTTGTTGAGGTTGTGGCTGCCAGGCTAGACCATCGTCAGCATTACTCCAAGCGACATCCGGATGGTCTCTACTCATATCACCCCAATACTGATTCTGACTCTGATAGTTGTTCTGGGGCACGCTGTCATTACGCCATGGTTCCACATATACTTGAGGGAAGTAGAACGGACAACTCCAAGTGTCATGGTTCCCATCACAATATTCGCAACCCGGAAGCATTCCTACGTGTACCTCGCATACAAAACAAGGCAAGACCAAGTGGAATCAAAGAAGTAGAGAGATAGTAGAAAATAAAAAGAAAATAATAAAAATAAAAAATAAGAACAAAAATAACTTAACCAAATAATCAAACTCCCCTAAAATCAGAAAAATTGGTTGTTCCAATCCACGGCAACGGCGCCAAAAACTTTTTGAGACTCCGGCAAGTGTACCGGTCGTCATGAAGTAATAAAAACACGGTAAGAGTCTACCGAGGTCGAACACAAGGATTGGGTTACCAATTCAACTAAATTGTCAAGAAATCCGATACGTTGGTTAAGCAATAGAGGGTGGTTGAGAGAGAGAGAGAGAATAGGATTGTAATCGAAATTTAATTAACAAATCTAAATAACTAATTAACTAAAAATCAGAAAACTAAATTGTCCAAGGTCACAATTCCACCTACCCAACATGTATACCCAAGTGATGATGTATTCCTCCCTAAGTTCAATTACAATGTCAACCGGGACCCCTAAATTCTCCTAAATCCACGGTCGTGCTCAAATAGGACGTATTCGACGATTGGATTAATTACTTGCAGGTCTCATAATCCTAATCTCGAATTCTGTTAATTCTTGTTCCCTAAATGGTTGCACTAATCTCCTAATTCCACGGTCGTGCTCATTATTCGATTAGTGATTCCAATTCAAGTTCTAAAACGTGAATCGCCGTTTGGCCTTAACACGTTTAACTAGTTAATCATGCAACACATATGATCAACACAATCAATTCAGAATTGGAAAACATTAATTAAAAGAAGGAAAGGAAAACATACATCACATTGAATCTACACTGCCATGGGCGGCTTCATTGTTCCCTCGGACGAAGGGGATTAGTTCCTCATGCTCATAGACAAACACTTGGACATAATCACACACGTAAAATAAAAGAAAAGAGAAAAGGAGACGCAGCTCCAAGGAGAACAAGGATTTGTAATTACTGCCCTAACCTAAGTGGAAAAACTGGCTACTCAAGATTGGATCCCGTTTCTGATATGCAACAGCCTTTAAATAGTATTCCTGATCTGCGCTCTCTCGCGAGGCGAGCAGACTTTCGCGAGGCGAGAATTAAAATTAGCGCGCTTTCAATTTAAACTCTCGCGAGGCGAAGGTATGTTCGCGAGGCGAGTCTTCAATTCTAGGCTGTGACCTTCATCACGGCTGGGCCGTGATGGTCTCTGACTTCCAGGGTCTTCAAACTCTCGCGGGGCGAGAGGCTTCTCGCGGGGCGAGTCTTCAACCTTAAACTGCCACGGGCGTGGTATTCATCACGGCTTGGCCGTGATGGTCTCTGTCTTGCTGGTCTTCAGACTCTCGCGAGGCGAGAGTACACTCGCGGGGCGAGTGTCTCAGAATTTCAATTTCCACTATTTCTTTGCTTTCCTTGACTCCCGGAGTTTCACTTATTTAACCTGAAACAACAAAAGCACCCACAAGCGTAATTCTATTCAAAATAACCTAAAAACTACACAAAAGACGCAAAACGAGTCAAAGTCCAACTTAGGAACAAAACAAGGCAAATTTGGGCGAAAACGAGAGTGAACTCGAATAAATAGGCACATAAACCCTAGCTCATCTAGTCATAAAACTAGATAAGCCAGAGGCTTATCAAGAATCTACCGAGGTCGAACACAAGGATTGGGCTACCAATTCTACTAATTTCGAGAGAAGTCCGATGCGTTTGGTCAAGTAACAGAAAGTGGTTGAGATCTGAGAGAAAAGAGGATCGCAAGCAAATCACAAATTAAATAAAGATATGTAGTGAAATCTGGAATTAAAGGCATCTAAGGTCTCAAATCCACCTACCCAATCATGCATAGTACCCAAGTGATGATGATCTCCTCCCTAGGTTCAATTTTAATGTCAACGGGACCCCCAAATTCTCCTAAATTCACTGTCGTGCTCAATAGGACGTATTCGACGATTTGAGTTAATTACTTACTAGGTCTCATAACCCTAATCTCGAATTCTATTAATTCTTGTTCCCTATAAGGTTGCACCGAAATCCTATACACTCTCGTGCAATACTCGATCGATGATCCCAATTCAAGTTCTAAAACGCGAATCGCCGATCAGCCTCAACACGTTTAACTAGTCGATCACGCAAGCATATGATCAACACAATGAAATCAGAATTGGAAAACAATAATTGAATTAAAGGAGAGAGAGATACATCACATGAACACTATACCGCCATGGGTGGCTTCATCGATCCCTTAGACAAGGGGATTAGTTCCTCATGTCCGTAACAACGACACACGTACAATCGGAATTCATCATAAACCTAAGTAAAGAAAAGGGAAAGAGGGAGACGCAGCCCCAGAATAAGGATTCTAAAAGATCTATATCTGTTTTGATTCAAACAAAAAGTCCCAAATCTGTTCTGAACTGGTTTATTTATAGGGAGGCCACGCGTCACGGCCGTGATGGCCATCACGGCCAGGCCGTGACGCATTCTGGAATGGGCGCGCTTTCAAATATGGGGCATCACTGCCGTGAGCCTCATCACGGCTAGGCCGTGATAGCTTCTGTCTCCACCATCTGTTCTGTCACGGCCATGAGGGGTATCACGGCTAGGCCGTGACAGCTTCTGACTTTTTCCTCCTGGATTGTCACGGCCGTGATGTGCATCACGGCTAGGCCGTGACAGATTCTGACTTTTGCCTTACCCCTGCTTGATCATGGCCGTGATGGTGATCACGGCCAGGCCGTGATGGGCTCTGTTTGGCTCATATTCTTCACTTTTCAACCCCTATTCCATCAAAGCTTCATCAAGGCTAATTTCTGAGCATTTTTCCTTAAATCCCTGCAAAACAACACCAAGAAACCGCTTCACCCGTTCCAAGGGAAAAACTAACAAAAATCAACTAATTATGCCTAAACTATATGAAAAATGCATGCGAAAGTGCACATGAAATATGATGTAAAATCACACTATCAGAACTCCGGACCCAATTTAGCCTTGATTTTGGCCTAATTTGACACTTCAAGTGAAACCTGAAATTGTAGGTCTCTTCCTTATCATTCTTGGGACAGCAAGATCACCAAAATCCGATATCTGTAGCTCTAGTAATGCTATGCGCAAGGCAACAAGGTCAGGATGAGTGAAAAATCCGAAAATTAACAATGTTTAGCAATTAAGCCCAATAATGTAAAAGCAAAAACAATGATTGTGAAAGCTATCTAATTTTCGTCTCTCTCTGGCTTGTGCGGCTGTAAACTGCTATTTATTCTTATTAATCCTGACCTAACTCTAGACCAAATTAAGGGCCTCTGAATAAGCTTTCAAACAAGGTATCATATGCCTTAATTGGGCTTGAGATGCGTAAGTTAGGCCCATTTAAGTGAAGGAACATCATGGGCTGCGCACTGATCCGCGCTAGAGAACTCGTGACCCAATTTAGCCATGATTTTGGCCTAATTTGACAATTCTTGTGAAACCTGAAATTGTAGGTCACTTCCTTATCTTTCTAGGGACATCAAGATGAACTAAATCCGATATCTGTAGCTCTAGTTATGCTCTGCACAAGTCAACAAGGTTAGGATGAGTGAAAAATCCGAAAATTAACAATGTTTAGCTATTAAGCCTAATAATGTAAAAGCAAAGACAATGATTGTAAAAGTTGTCTAATTTCCGTCTCTCTCTGGCTTGTGCGGTTGTAAACTGGTATTTGTGCTTATTAATACTGACCTAACCCTAGACCAAATCAAGGGCCTCTGAATAAGCTTTCCAACAAGGTATCATATACCTTAATTGGGCTTAAGATGAGTAAGTTATGCCCATTTAAGTGAAGGAACAACAAGGACTGTTCACTGATCCGCGCAAGAGAACTCGTGACCCAATTTAGCCTTGATTTTTGCCTAATTTGACAATTCATTTGAAACCTGAAATTGTAGGTCTCTTCCTTATCTTTCTAGGGACAGCAAGATCACCAAAATCCGATATCTGTAGCTCTAGTTATGCTCTGTGCAAGGCAACAAAGTCATGATGAGTGAAAAATCCGAAAATTAACAATGTTTAGCAATTAAGCCGAATAATGTAAAAGCAAAAACAATGATTGTAAAAGTTGTCTAATTTCTGTCTCACTCTGGCTTGTGCGGCTGTAAACCGCTATTGATGCTTGTTAATCCTGACCTAACCCTAGACCAAATTAAGGGCCTCTGAATAAGCTTTCCAACAAGGTATCATATGCCTTAATTGGGCTTAAGATGAGTAAGTTATGCCCATTTAAGTGAAGGAACAACAAGGACTGCTCACTGATCCGCGCAAGAGAACTCGTGACCCAATTTAGCCTTATTTTTGCCTAATTTGACAATTCATTTGAAACCTGAAATTGTAGGTCTCTTCCTTATCTTTCTAGGGACAGCAAGATCACCAAAATCCGATATCTGTAGCTCTAGTTATGCTCTGTGCAAGGCAACAAAGTCATGATGAGTGAAAAATCCGAAAATTAACAATGTTTAGAAATTAAGCCGAATAATGTAAAAGCAAAAACAATGATTGTAAAAGTTTTCTAATATCCGTCTCACTCTGGCTTGTGCGGCTGTAAACCGCTATTTATGCTTATTAATCCTGACCTAACCCTAGATCAAATTAAGGGCCTCTGAATAAGCTTTCCAACAAGGTATCATATGCCTTAATTGGGCTTAAGATGCGTAAGTTAGGCCCATTTAAGTGAAGGAACATCATGGACTGCGCACTGATCTGCGCCAAAGAACTCGGTACCTAATTTGGCCTAATTGTACAATTCTTGTGAAACCTAAAATTGTAGGTCTCTTCCTTATCTTTCTAGGGACAGCAAGATCACCAAAATCCGATATCTGTAGCTCTAGTTTTGCTCTGCGCAAGGGAACAAGGTCAGGATGAGTGAAAAATCCGAAAATTAACAATGTTTAGCAATTAAGCCCAATAATGTAAAAGCAAAAACAATGATTGTAAAAGTTGTCTAATTTCAGTCTCTCTCTGGCTTGTGCGGCTGTAAACTGCTATTTATTCTTATTAATCCTGACCTAACTCTAGACCAAATTAAGGGCCTCTGAATAAGCTTTCAAACAAGGTATCATATGCCTTAATTGGGCTTGAGATGCGTAAGTTAGGCCCATTTAAGTGAAGGAACATCATGGGCTGCGCACTGATCCGCGCTAGAGAACTCGTGACCCAATTTAGCCATGATTTTGGCCTAATTTGACAATTCTTGTGAAACCTGAAATTGTAGGTCACTTCCTTATCTTTCTAGGGACATCAAGATGAACTAAATCCGATATCTGTAGCTCTAGTTATGCTCTGCACAAGTCAACAAGGTTAGGATGAGTGAAAAATCCGAAAATTAACAATGTTTAGCTATTAAGCCTAATAATGTAAAAGCAAAGACAATGATTGTAAAAGTTGTCTAATTTCCGTCTCTCTCTGGCTTGTGCGGTTGTAAACTGGTATTTGTGCTTATTAATACTGACCTAACCCTAGACCAAATCAAGGGCCTCTGAATAAGCTTTCCAACAAGGTATCATATACCTTAATTGGGCTTAAGATGAGTAAGTTATGCCCATTTAAGTGAAGGAACAACAAGGACTGTTCACTGATCCGCGCAAGAGAACTCGTGACCCAATTTAGCCTTGATTTTTGCCTAATTTGACAATTCATTTGAAACCTGAAATTGTAGGTCTCTTCCTTATCTTTCTAGGGACAGCAAGATCACCAAAATCCGATATCTGTAGCTCTAGTTATGCCTCGTGCAAGGCAACAAAGTCATGATGAGTGAAAAATCCGAAAATTAACAATGTTTAGCAATTAAGCCGAATAATGTAAAAGCAAAAACAATGATTGTAAAAGTTGTCTAATTTCCGTCTCACTCTGGCTTGTGCGGCTGTAAACCGCTATTGATGCTTGTTAATCCTGACCTAACCCTAGACCAAATTAAGGGCCTCTGAATAAGCTTTCCAACAAGGTATCATATGCCTTAATTGGGCTTAAGATGAGTAAGTTATGCCCATTTAAGTGAAGGAACAACAAGGACTGCTCACTGATCCGCGCAAGAGAACTCGTGACCCAATTTAGCCTTATTTTTGCCTAATTTGACAATTCATTTGAAACCTGAAATTGTAGGTCTCTTCCTTATCTTTCTAGGGACAGCAAGATCACCAAAATTCGATATCTGTAGCTCTAGTTATGCTCTGTGCAAGGCAACAAAGTCATGATGAGTGAAAAATCCGAAAATTAACAATGTTTAGAAATTAAGCCGAATAATGTAAAAGCAAAAACAATGATTGTAAAAGTTTTCTAATATCCGTCTCACTCTGGCTTGTGCGGCTGTAAACCGCTATTTATGCTTATTAATCCTGACCTAACCCTAGATCAAATTAAGGGCCTCTGAATAAGCTTTCCAACAAGGTATCATATGCCTTAATTGGGCTTAAGATGCGTAAGTTAGGCCCATTTAAGTGAAGGAACATCATGGACTGCGCACTGATCTGCGCCAAAGAACTCGGTACCTAATTTGGCCTAATTTTACAATTCTTGTGAAACCTAAAATTGTAGGTCTCTTCCTTATCTTTCTAGGGACAGCAAGATCACCAAAATCCGATATCTGTAGCTCTAGTTTTGCTCTGCGCAAGGGAACAAGGTCAGGATGAGTGAAAAATCCAAAAATTAACAATGTTTAGCAATTAAGCCCAATAATGTAAAAGCAAAAACAATGATTGTAAAAGTTGTCTAATTTCAGTCTCTCTCTGGCTTGTGCGGCTGTAAACTGCTATTTATTCTTATTAATCCTGACCTAACTCTAGACCAAATTAAGGGCCTCTGAATAAGCTTTCAAACAAGGTATCATATGCCTTAATTGGGCTTGAGATGCGTAAGTTAGGCCCATTTAAGTGAAGGAACATCATGGACTGCGCACTGATCCACGCCAGAGAACTCGTAACCCAATTTAGCCTTGATTTTGGCCAAATTTGAGAATTCTTGTGAAACCAGAAATTGTAGGTCTCTTCCTTATCTTTCTAGGGACAGCAAGATCACCAAAATCCGATATCTGTAGCTCTAGTTTTGCTCTGCACAAGGCAACAAGGTCATAATGAGTGAAAAATCTGAAAATTAACAATGTTTACAATTAAGCCCAATAATGTAAAACCAAAAACAATGATTGTAAAAGTTGTCTAATTTTCGTCTCTCTCTGGCTTGATGTAAACTGCTATTTTTGCTTATTAATCCAGACCTAACCCTAGACCAAATTAAGGGCCTCTAAATACGCTTTCAAACAAGGTATCATATGCCTTAATTGGGCTTAAGATGAGTAAGTTAGGCCCATTTTAGTGAAGGAACATCATGGACTGCGCACTGATCCGCGCTACAGGACTAGGGACCCAATTTAGCCTTGATTTTGGCCTAATCTGACAATTCTTATGAATCCTGAAATTGTAGGGCTCTTCCTTATCTTTCTAGGGACAGCAAGATCACCAAAATCCGATATCTGTAGCTCTAGTTATGGTCTGCGCAAGGCAAAAAAGTCAGGATGAGTGAAAAATCCGAAATTTAACAATGTTTAGCAATTAAGCCCAATAATGTAAAAGAAAAAACAATGATTGTAAAGGTTGTCTAATTTTCGTCTCTTCCTGGATTGTGCGGCAGTAAATTGGCAACATCATGGACTGCGCACTGATCCGTGCCAGAGAACTCGGGACCCAATTTAGCCTTGATTTTGGCCTAATTTGACAATTCTTGTGAAACCTGAAATTGTAGGTCTCTTCCTTATCTTTCTAGGGAAAGCAAGATCACCAAAATCCGATATCTGTAGCTCTAGTTATGCTCCGCGCAAGGCAACAAGGTCAGGATGAGTGAAAAATCTGAAAATTAACAATGTTTACCAATTAAGCCCAATAATGTAAAAGCAAAAACAATGATTGTAAAATTTGTCTAATTTCCGTCTCTCTCTGGCTTGTGCGGCTGTAAACTTCTATTTATGCTTATTAATCCTGACCTAACCCTAGACCAAATTAAGGGGCTCTGAATAAGTTTTCCAACAAGGTATCATGTGCCTTAATTGGGCTTAAGATGAGTAAGTTAGGTCCCTTTAAGTGAAGGAACATCATGGACTCCGCACTGATCCGTGCCCGAGAACTCGGGACCCAATGTAGCCTTGATTTGTGCCTAATTTGACAATTCTTGTGAAACCCGAAATTGTATGTCTCTTCCTTATCTTTCTAGGGACAGTAAGATCACCAAAATCCGATATCTGTAGCTCTAGTTATGCTATGCGCAAGGCAACAAGGTCAGGATGAGTGAAAAATCAGAAAATTAACAATGTTTAGCAATTAAGCCCAATAATGTAAAAGCGAAAACAAAGATTGTAAAAGTTGTCTAATTTTCGTCTCTCTCTGGCTTGTGCGGCTGTAAACTGCTATTTATGCTTATTAATCCTAACCTAACCCTTGACCAAATTAAGGGCCTCTAAATAAACTTTCCAACAAGGTATCATATGCCTTAATTGGGCTTAAGAAGAGTAAGTCAGGCCCATTTAAGTGAAGGAACATCATGGGCTGCACACTGATCCGCGCCAGAGAACTCGGGACCCAATGTAGCCTTGATTTTGGCCTAATTTGATAATTCTTGTGAAACCTGAAATTGTAGGTCTCTTCCTTATCCTTCTAGGGACAGCAAAATCACTAAAATCCGATATCTATTGATCAAGTTATGCTCACCGCAAGTCAACAAGGTCAGGATGAGTGAAAAATCTGAAAATTAACAATGTTTAGCAATTAAGCCCAATAATGTAAAAGCAAAAATAATGATTGTAAAAGTTGTCTAATTTCCGTCTCTCTCTGCCTTATGCGGTTGTAAACTGCTATTTATGCTTATTAATCCTGACCTAACCCTAGACCAAATTAAGGGCCTCTGAATAAGCTTTCCAACAAGGTATCATATGCCTTAATTGGGCTTAAGATGAGTAAGTTAGGCCCATTTAAGTGAAGGAACATCATGGACTGCGCACTGATCCGCGCCAGAGAACTCGGGACCCAATTTAGCCTTTATTTTGCCCTAATTTGACAATTCATGTGAAACCTGAAATTGTAGGCCTCTTCCTTATCTTTCTAGGGACAGCTACATCACTAAAATCCAATATCTGTAGCTCTAATTATGCTCTGCGCAAGGCAACAAGGCCAGGATGAGTGAAAAATCCGAAAATTAACAATGTTTAACAATTAAGCCCAATTAAGCCCAATAATGTAAAAGCAAAAACATTGATTGTAAAAGTTGTCTAATTTCCGTCTCTCCCTGGCTTGTGCGGCTGTAAACTGCTATTTAGGCTTATTAATCCCGACATAACCCTAGGCCAAATGAAGGGCCTCTGAAAAAGCTTTCCAACAAGATATCGTGTGCCTTAATTGGGCTTAAGATGAGTAAGTTAGGCCTATTTAAGTGAAGGAACACCATGGAATGCACACTGATCTGTGCCAGAGAACTCAGGCCCAATTAAACCTTGATTTTGGCCTAATTTGACAATTCTGGTGACACCTGAAATTGTAGGTCTCTTCCTTATCTTTCTAGGGACAGCAAGATCACCAAAATCCGATATCTGTAGCTCTAGTTATGCTCTTCGCAAGGCAACAAGGTCAGGATGAGTGAAAAATCCAAAAATTAACAATGTTTAGCAAATAAGCCCAATTAAGCCCAAAAATGTAAAAGCAAAAACAATGATTGTAAAAGTTGTCTAATTTCCGTCTCTCTCTGGCTTGTGCGGCTGTAAACATCTATTTATGCTTATTAATCCTGACCTTGCCCTAGACCAAATTAAGGGCCTCTGAATAAGTTTTCCAACAAGGTATCATGTGCCTTAATTGGGCTTAAGATGAGTAAGTTAGGCCCATTTAAGTGAAGGAACATCATGGACTGCGCACTGATCCGTGCTAGAGAACTCGGGACCCAATGTAGCCTTGATTTTGGCCTAATTTGACAATTCTTGTGAAATCTGAAATTGTAAGTCTCTTCCTTATTTTCTAGGGACAGCAAGATCACCAAAATCTGATATATGTAGCTCAAGCTATGCTATGCGCAAGACAACAAGGTCAGGATGAGTGAAAAATCCGAAAATTAACAATGTTTAGCAATTAAGCCCAATAATGTAAAAGCAAAAACAATGATTGTAAAAGTTGTCTAACTTTCGTCTATCTCTAGCTTGGGCGGCTGTAAACTGCTATTTATGCTTATTGATCCTAACCTAACCCTAGACCAAATTAAGGGCGTCTGAATAAGCTTTCCAACAAGGTATCATATGCCTTAATAGGGCTTAAGATGAGTAAGTTAGGCCTATTTAAGTGAAGGAACATCATGGGCTGCACACTGATCCGTGCCAGAGAACTCGGGACCCAATGTAGCCTTGATTTTATCCTAATTTGACGATTCTTGTGAAACCTGAAATTGTAGGTCTCTTTCTTATCTTTCTAGGGACATCAAGATCACCAAAGTCCAATATCTGTATCTTTAGTTATGCTTTCCGTAAGGCAACGTGGTCAGGATCAGTGAGAAATCCAAAAATTAACAATGTTTAGCAATTAAGCCCAATTAAGCCCAATAATGTAAAAGCAAAAACATTGATTGTAAAAGTTGTTTAATTTCCGTCTCTCTCTGGTTTGTGCGGCTGTAAACTGCTATTTATGCTTATTAATCCTGACCTAACCCTAGACCAAATAAAGGGCCTCTGAATAAGCTTTCCAACATGGTATCATAAGCCTTAATTGGGCTTAAGATGAGTAAGTTTGGCAAATTTAAGTGAAGGAACATCATGGACTGCGCACAGATCCGTGCCAGAGAACACGGCACCTAATTTAGCCTTGATTTTGGCCTAATTTGACAATTCTTGTGAAGCATGAAATTGTAGGTCTCTTCCTTATCTTTCTAGGGACAGAAAGATCACCAAAATCCGATATCTGTAGCTCTAGTTATGCTCTCCGCAAGGCAACAAGGTCAGGATGAGTGAAAAATCCAAAAATTAACAATGTTTAGCAATTAAGCCCAATAATGTAAAAGCAAAAATAATGATTGTAAAAGTTGTCTAATTTATGTCTCTCTCTGGCTTGTTTGACTGTAAACTGCTATTTTTGCTTATTAATCCTGACCTACCCTAGACCAAATTAAGGGCCTCTGAATAAACTTTCCAACAAGGTATCATATGCCTTAATTAAGCTTAAGATGAGTAAGTTAGGACCATTTATGTGAACGAATATCTTGGACTGCGCACTGAACCGTGCCAGAGAACTCGGGACCGAATTTAGCCTTAATTTTGGCCAAATTTGACAATTCTTGTGAAACCTGAAATTGTAGGTCTCTTCCTTATCTTTCTAGGGACAGCAAGATCACCAAAATCCGATATTTGTAGATCATGTTATGCTCTCCGCAAGGCAACAAGGTCAGGATGAGTGAAAAATCCGAAAATTAACAATGTTTAGCAATTAAGCCCAATAATGTAAAAGCAAAAATAATGATTGTAAAAGTTGCCTAATTTCCGTCTAACTCGTGCTTGTGCGGCTGTAAACTACTATTTATGCTTATTAATCCTGACATAACCCTAGACCAAATTTAGTGCCTCCGAATAAGCTTAACAACAAGGTATCATATGCCTTAATTGGGCTTAAGATAAGTATGTTAGGCCCATTTAAGTGAAGGAACATCATGGACTGCACAATGATCCGTGCCAGAGATCTCGAGACCCAATTTAGCCTTGATTTTGGCCTAATTTGATAATTCTTGTGAAACCTGAAATTGTAGGTCTCTTCCTTATCTTTCTAGGGACAGCAAGATCACAAAATTCCGATATCTGTATCTCTAGTTATGCTTTGCGCAAGGCAACAAGGTCACCATGAGTGAAAAATCTGAAAATTAACAATGTTTAGCAATTAAAACCAATTATGCCCAATAATGTGAAAGCAAAAACAATTATTGAAAAAGTTGTCTAATTTTTATCTCTCTATGGCTTGCACGGCTGTAAACTGTTATTTATGCTTATTAATCTTGGCCTTACCCTAGACCAAATGAAGGGCCTCTGAATAAGCTTTCCAACAAGGTATCATATGCCTTAATTGGGCTTAAGATGAGTAAGTTAGGCCCATTTAAGTGAAGGAACATCATGGACTGCGCACTAATCCCCGCCAGAGAACTCGGGACCCAATTTAGCCTTGATTTTGGCCTAATTTGACAATTCTGGTGAAACCTAAAATTGTAGGTCTCTTCCTTATCTTACTAGGAACAACAAGATCACCAAAATCCGATATTTGTATCTCTAGTTATGCTTTGCGGAAGGCAACAAGGTCAGGATGAGTGAAAAATCCGAAAATTAACAATGTTTAGCAATTCAGCCCAATTAAGCCCAATAATGTAAAAGCAAAAACAATGATTGTAAAAGTTGTCTAATTTCCGTCTCTCTCTGGCTTCTGTGGCTGTAAACTACTATTTATTCTTATTAATCCTGACCTAACCCTAGACCAAATTAAGGGCCTCTGAATAAGCTTTCCAACAAGGTATCATATGCCTTAATTGGGCTTAATATGAGTAAGTTAGGCCCATTTAAGTGAAGGAACATCATGGACTTCGCACTGATCCGCGCCATAGAACTAGGGACCCAATTTAGCCTTGATTTTGGCCGAAATTGACAATTCTTGTGTATCCTAAAATTGTAGGTCTCTTCCTTATCTCTCTAGGGACAGCAAGATCACCAAAATCCGATATCTGTAGCTCTAGTTATGCTCTGCGCAACGCAACAAGGTCAGGATGAGTGAAAAATCCAAAAATTAACAATGTTTAGCAATTAAGCCCAATAATGTGAATGCAAAAACAATAATTGTAAGTTGTCTAATTTCCGTCTCTCTGGCTTGTGCGACTGTAAACTGCTATTTATGCTTATTAATCCTGACATAACCCTAGACCAAATTTAGGGCCTTTGAATAAGTTTTCCAACAAGGTATCATATGCCTTAATTGGGCTTAAGATGAGTAAGTTAGGCCCATTTAAGTGAAGGAACATCATGGATTGCACACTGATCCGTGCCAGAGAACTCAGGACCCAATTTAGCCTTGATTTTGGCCTAATTTGACAATTCTTGTGAAACCTGAAATTGTAGGTCTCTTCCTTATCTTTCTCGGGACAACAAGATCACCAAAATCCGATATCTGTATCTCTAGTAATGCTTTGCGGAAGGCAACAAGGTCAGGATGAGTGAAAAATCCGAAAATTAACAATGTTTAGCAAATTAAGTCCAATTATGCCCAATAATGTAAAAGCAAAAACATTGGTTGTAAAATTTGTTTAATTTCCGTCTCTCTCTGGCTTGTGCGGCCATAAACTGCTATTTACGCTTATTAATCCTGACCTAACCCTAGACCAAATTAAGGGCCTCTGAATAAGCTTTCCAACAAGATATCATATGCCTGAATTGGGCTTAAGATGAGTAAGTTTAGCCCATTTAAGTGAAGGAACATCATGAACTACACACTGATCCGCGCTAGAGAACTTGGGACCCATTGTAGCCTTGATTTTTGCCTAATTTGACAATTCTAGTCAAACCTGAAATTGTAGGTCTCTTCCTTATCTACCTAGGGACAGCAAGATCACCAAAATCCGATATCTGTAGATCAACTTATGCTCTCCGCAAGGCAACAAGATCGGGATGAGTGAAAAATCCGAAAATTGACAATGTTTAGCAATTAAGCCCAATTAAGCCCAATAATTTAAAAGCAAAAACAATGATTGTAAAAGTTGTCTAATTTTCGTCTCTCTCTGGCTTGTGTGGCTGTAAACTGCTATTTATTCTTATTAATCCTGACCTAACCCTAGACCAAATTAAGGGCCTCTGAATAAGCTTTCCAACAAGGTATCATATGCCTTAATTGGGCTTAAGATGAGTAAGTTAGGCCCATTTAAGTGAAGGAACATCAGGGACTGCGTACTGATCCACGCTAGAGAACTCGGGACCCAATGTAGCCTTGGTTTTGGCCTATGTTGACAATTCTTGTGAAACGTGAAATTGTAGGTCTCTTCCTTATCTTTCTAGGGACAACAAGATCACCAAAATCCGATATATGTATCTCTAATTATGCTTTGCGCAAGGCAACAAGGTCAGGATGAGTGAAAAATCTGAAAATTAACAATGTTTGGCAATTAAGCCCAATTATGCCCAATAATGTAAAAGCAAAAACAATGATTTTAAAAGTTGTCAAATTTCCATCTCTCTCTAGCTTGTGCGGCTGTAAACTGGTATTTATGCTTATTAATCTTCACCTAACCCGAGTCAAATTAAGGGCCTCTGAATAAGCTTTCCAACAAGGTATCATATGCCTAAATTGGGCTTAAGATGAGTAAGCTAGGCCCATTTAAGTGAAGGAACACCAAGGACTGCACACTGATCCGTGATAGAGAACTCGGGACCCAATGTAGCCATGATTTTGGCCTAATTTGACAATTCTTGTGAAAACTGAAATTGTAGGTCTCTTCCTTATCTTTCTGGGGACATCAAGATCACCAAAATCTGATATCTGTAGATCAAGTTATGCTCTCCACAAGGCAACAAGGTCAGGATGAGTGAAAAATCCGAAAATTAACAATGTTTAGGAATTAAGCCCAATAATGTAAAAGCAAAAACAATGATTGTAAAAGTTGTCTAATTTTTATCTCAATCTGGCTTTAGCGGCTGTAAAATGCTATTTATGCTTATTAATCTTGACCTAACCCTAGACCAAATTAAGGGCCTCTGAATAAGCTTTCCAACAAGGAATCATATGCCTTAATTCGGCTTAAGATGAGAAAGTTAGGCCCATTTAAGTGAAGGAACATCATGGACTGCACACTGATCCACGCCAGAGAACTCGGGACCCATTTTTGCTTTGATTTTGGCCTAATTTGACAATTCTGGTAAAACCTAAAATTGTAGGTCTCTTCCTTGTCTTTCTAGGGACATCAAGATCACCAAAATCCGATATATGTAGCTCTAGTAATGCTCTGCGCAAGGCAACAAGGTCAGGATGAGTGAAAAATCCAAAAATTAACAATGTTTTGCAATTAAGCCCAATTAAGCCCAATAATGTAAAAGCAAAAACATTGATTGTAAAAGTTGTTTAATTTCCGTCTCTCTCTGGTTTGTGCGGCTATAAACAGCTATTTACGCTTATTAATCCTGACCTAACCCTAGACCAAATTAAGGGCCTCTGAATAAGCTTTCCAACAAGGTATCATATGCCTGAATTGGGCTTAAGATGAGTAAGTTTGGCCAATTTAAGTGAAGGAACATCATGGACTGCACACTGATCCGCGCTAGAGAACTCAGGACCCAATGTAGCCTTGATTTTTGCCTAATTTGACAATTCTTGTGAAAACAGAAATTGTAGGTCTCTTCCTTATCTTTATAGCGACAGCAAGATCACCAAAATCAGAATATCTGTAAATCAAGCTATGCTCTCCGCAAGGCAACAAGGTCAGGAAGAGTGAAAAATCTGAAAATTAACAATGTTTAGCAATTAAGCCCAATTAAGCCCAATAATGTAAAAGCAAAAACAATGATTGTAAAAGTTGTCTAATTTCCATCTCTATCTGGCTTGTGTGGCTGTAAACTGCTATTTCTGCTTACTAATCCTGACTAAATAGTAGACCAAATTAAGGGCCTCTGAATAAGCTTTCCAGCATGGTATCATATGCCTTAATTGGGCTTAAGATGAGTAAGTTTGGCCCATTTAAGTGAAGGAACATCATGGACTGCGCACTGATCCACGCCAGAGAACTCGGGACCCATTTTAGCCTTGAATTTGGCCTAATTTGACAATTCTTGTGAAGCATGTAATTGTAGGTCTCTTCCTTATATTTCTAGGGACAGCAAGATCACCAAAATCCGATATATGTAGCTCTAGTTATGCTCTGCATAAGGCAACAAGGTCAGGATGAGTGAAAAATCCGAAAATTAAACAATGTTTAGTAATTAAGCCCAATAATGTAAAAGCAAAAACAGTTATTGTAAAAGTTGTCGAATTTTCATCGCTATCTGCCTTGTGCATCTATAAACTGCTATTTATGCTTATTGATCCTAACCTAACCCTAGACCAAATTAAGGACCTCTGAATAAGCTTTCCAACAAGGTATCATATGCCTCAATTGGGCTTAAGATGAGTTAGTTAGGCCCATTTAAGTGAAGGAACATCATGGGCTGCATACTGATCCGCATCAGAGAACTCGGGACCCAATGTAGTTATGATTTTGCCCTAATTTGACAATTCTTGTGAAACCTGAAATTGTAGGTCTCTTCCTCGTCTTTCTTGGGACAGCAAGATCACCAAAATCCGATATCTGTAGCTCTAGTTTTTCTCTGTGCAAGGCAACAAGGTCAGGATGAGTGAAAAATCCGAAAATTAACAATGTTTAGCAATAAAGCCCAATAATGTAAAAGCAAAAACTA
The DNA here is from genome assembly GCA_030762895.1 of Sophora flavescens. NCBI lineage: Eukaryota > Viridiplantae > Streptophyta > Magnoliopsida > Fabales > Fabaceae > Sophora > Sophora flavescens. The sequence continues at coordinate 1,327,051 of JAUPTC010000017.1, forward strand.
TGATTGTAAATGTTGTCTAATTTCCGTCTCTCTCTGGCTTGTGCGGCTGTAAACTGCTATTTATGCTTATTAATCCCGACCTAACCCTAGACCAAATTAAGGGCCTCTTAATAAGCTTTGCAACTGGTATCATATGCCTTAATTGGGCTTATGATGAGTAAGTTAGGCCTATATCCGATATTTGTAGCACTATTTATGCTCTGCGCAAGGCAACATGGTCAGGATGAGTGAAAAATCCGAAAATTAACAATGTTTAGCAATAAAGCCCAATTAAGCCGAATAATGTAAAAGCAAAAACAACGATTGTAAAAGTTGTCTAAGTTCCGTCTCTCTCTGGCTTGTGCGACTGTAAATTGCTATTTTTGCTTATTAATCCTAACCTAACCCTAGCCCAAATTAAGGGCCTCTAAATAACCTTTCCAACAAGGTATCATACGCCTTAATTGGGCTTCAGATGAGTAAGTTAGGCCCATTTAAGTGAAGGAATATCATGAACTGTGCACTGATCCGTGGCAAAGAACTCGGGACCCAACTTGGCCTTGATTTTGGCATAATTTTACAATTATTGTGAAACGTGAAATTGTAGGTCTCTTCCTTATCTTTCTAATCACAGCAAGATCACCAAAATCCGATATCTGTAGCTCTAGTTATGCTCTGTGCAAGGCAACAAGGTCAGGATGAGTGAAAAATCCGAAAATTAACAATGTTTAGCAATTAAGCCCAATTAAGCCCAATAATGTAAAAGAAAAAACAATGATTGTAAAAGTTGTCTAATTTCCTTCTCTCTCGGGCTTGTGCGGCTGTAAACTGCTATTTATGCTTATTAATGCTGACCTAACCCTAGACCAAATTAAGGGCCTCTGAATAAGCTTTCCAACAAGGTATCATATGCCTTAATTGGGCTTAAGATGCGTAAGTTAGGCCCATTTAAGTGAAGGAACATCATGGACTGCGCTTTGATCCGCGCCAGAGAACTCGGGACCCAATTTAGCCTCGATTTTGCCTAATTTGAAAATCTTGTGAAACCCGAAATTGTAGGTCTCTTCCTTATCTTTCTAGGGACAACAAGATCACCAAAATCTGATATTTGTAGCTTTAGTTATGCTCTGTGCAAGGCAACAAGGCCAGGGTGAGTGAAAAATCCGAAAATTAACAACGTTTAGCAATTAAGCCCAATAATGTAAAAGCAAAAACAATGATTGTAAAAGTTGTCTAATTTCTGTCTCTCTCTGGCATGTGCGGCTGAAAACTGCTATTTATGCTTATTAATCCTGAGCTAACCCTAGAACAAATTAAGGGCCTCTGAATATGCTTTCCAACAAGGTATCATATGGCTTAATTGGGCTTAAGATGAGTAAGTTAGGCCCATTTAAGTGAAGGAACATCATGGACTGCGCACTGATCGATGCCAGAGAACCTGGGACCCAATTTAGCCTTGATTTTGGGTTAATTTGACAATTCTTGTGAAGCCTAAAATTGTAGGTCTCGTCCTTATCTTTCTTGGGACAGCAAGATCACCAAAATCCGATATCTGTAGCTCTAGTTATACTTTGCGCAAGGCAACAAGGTCAGGATGAGTGAAAAATCGGAAAATTAACAACATTTAGCAATTATGCCCAATTAAGCCCAATAATTTAGAAGCAAAAACAATGATTCTAAAAGTTGTCTAATTTCTGTCTCTCTATGGTTTGTGCGGCTGTAAATTGCTATTTATGCTTATTAATCCTGACCTAACCCTAGACTAAATTAAGGGCCTCCGAATAAGCTTTCCAACAAGGAAACATATGCCTTAATTGGGCTTAAGATGAGTAAGTTAGGCCCATTTAAGTGAAGGAACATCATGGACTGCGCACTGATCGATGCCAGAGAACTCGGGACCCAATTTAGCCTTGATTTTGGCCTAATTTGACAATTCTTGTGAAACCTGAAATTGTAGGTCTCTTCCTTATCTTTCGAATGACAGCAAGATCTCCAAAATCCAATATTTGTAGCTTTAATTATGCTCTGCGCAAGGCAACAAGGTTAGGATGAGTGAAAAATCCGAAAATTAACAATGTTTAGCAATTAAGCCCAATTAAGCCCAATAATGTAGAAGCAAAAACAATTATTGTAAAAGTTGTCTAATTTCCGTCTCTCACTGGCTTGTGCGGCTGTAAACTGCTATTTATGCTTATTAATCCTGACCTCACCCTTGACCAAATTAAGGACCTCTGAATAAGCTTTCCAACAAGGTATCGTATGCCTTAATTAGGCTTAAGATGAGTAAGTGAGGCCCATTTAAGTGAAGGAACATCATCGACAGCGCACTGATCCGCGCCAGAGAACTCGGGACCCAATTTAGCCTTGATTTTGGCCTAATTTGACAATTATTGTGAAACTTGAAATTGTTGGTCTCTTCCTTTTCTTTCTAGGGATAGCAAGATCACCAAAATCCGATATCTGAAGCTCTAGTTATGCTCTGTGCAAGGCAACAAGGTCAGGATGAGTGACAAATACGAAAATTAACAACGTTTAGCAATTAAGCCCAATAAATTAAAAGCAAAAACAATTATTGTAAAAGTTGTCTAATTTTCGTCTCTCTCTGGCTTGTGCTGTTGTAAACTGCTATTTATGCTTATTAATCCTAACCTAACCCAAGACCAAATTAAGGGCCTCTCAATAAGCTTTTCAACAAGGTATCATATGCCTTAATTGGGCTTAAGATGAGTAAGTTAGGCCCATTTAAGTGAAGGAACATCATGGACTGCGCAGTAATCGACGCCAGAGAACTCGTGACCCAATTTAGCCTTGATTTTGACCTAATTTGGCAATTCTTGTGAACCCTGAAATTGTAGGTCTCTTCCTTATATTTCTAGGGACAGCAAGATCACCAAAATCTGATATCTGTAGCTCAAGTTATGCTCTGCGCATGGCAACAAGGTCAAGATGAGTGAAAAATCCGAAAATTAACAACGTTTAGCAATTAATCCCAATTAAGCCGAATAATGTAAAATCAAAAACAATGATTGTAAAAGTTGTCTAATTTCCGTCTCTCTCTAGCTTGTGCGGCTGTAAACTGCTATTTATGCTTATTAATCCTGACCTAACCCTACACCAAATTAAGGGCCTCTGAATAAGCAATCCAACAAGGTATCATATGCCTTAATTGGGCATAAGATGAGTAAGTTAGGCCCATTTATGTGAAGGAACATCATGGATTGGGTGCGATCCGCGCGCGGAGAACTCGGGACCCAATTTAGCCTTGATATTGGCCTAATTTGACAGTTCTTGTGAAACCTGAAATTGTAGGTCTCTTCCTTATCATTCTAGGGACAGCAAGATCACCAAAATCTGATATATGTAGCTCTAGTTATGCTATGCGCAAGGTAACAAGGTCAGGATGAGTGAAAAATCCGAAAATTAACAATGTTTAGCAATTAAGCCCAATTAATCCCCATAACGTAAAAGCAAAAACAATGATTGTAAAAGTTGTCTAATTTCCATCTCTCTCTGGCTTGTGCGGCTGTAAACTGCTATTTATGCTTATTAATCCTGACCTAACCCTAGACCAAATTAAGGGCCTCTGAATAAGCTTTCCAACAAGGTATCATATGCCTTAATTGGGCTTAAGATGCGTAAGTTAGGCCCATTTAAGTGAAGGAACATCATGGACTACGCTTTGATCCACGCCAGAGAACTCGGGACCCAATTTAGCCTTGATTTTGCCTAATTTGAAAATCTTGTGAAACCTGAAATTGTAGGTCTCTTCCTTATCTTTCTAGGGACAACAAGATCACCAAAATCTGATATTTGTAGCTTTAGTTATGCTCTGTGCAAGGCAACAAGGCCAGGGTGAGTGAAAAATCCGAAAATTAACAACGTTTAGCAATTAAGCCCAATTAAGCCCAATAATGTAAAAGCAAAAACAATGATTGTAAAAGTTGTCTAATTTCTGTCTCTCTCTGGCATGTGCGGCTGAAAACTGCTATTTATGCTTATTAATCCTGACCTAACCCTAGAACAAATTAAGGGCCTCTGAATATGCTTTCCAACAAGGTATCATATGGCTTAATTGGGCTTAAGATGAGTAAGTTAGGCCCATTTAAGTGAAGGAACATCATGGACTGCGCACTGATCGATGCCAGAGAACCTGGGACCCAATTTAGCCTTGATTTTGGGTTAATTTGACAATTCTTGTGAAGCCTAAAATTGTAGGTCTCGTCCTTATCTTTCTTGGGACAGCAAGATCACCAAAATCCGATATCTGTAGCTCTAGTTATGCTTTGCGCAAGGCAACAAGGTCAGGATGAGTGAAAAATCGGAAAATTAACAACGTTTAGCAATTATGCCCAATTAAGCCCAATAATGTAGAAGCAAAAACAATGATTGTAAAAGTTGTCTAATTTCGGTCTCTCTATGGTTTGTGCGGCTGTAAACTGCTATTTATGCTTATTAATCCTGACCTAACCCTAGACCAAATTAAGGGCCTCCGAATAAGCTTTCCAACAAGGAAACACATGCCTTAATTGGGCTTAACATGAGTAAGTTAGGCCCATTTAAGTGAAGGAACATCATGGACTGCGCACTGATCGATGCCAGAGAACTCGGGACCAAATTTAGCCTTGATTTTGTCCTAATTTGACAATTCTTGTGAAACCTGAAATTGTAGGTCTCTTCCTTATCTTTCGAATGACAGCAAGATCTCCAAAATCCAATATTTGTAGCTCTAATTATGCTCTGCGCAAGGCAACAAGGTTAGGATGAGTGAAAAATCCAAAAATTAACAATGTTTAGTAATTAAGCCCAATTAAGCCCAATAATGTAGAAGCAAAAACAATTATTGTAAAAGTTGTCTAATTTCCGTCTCTCACTGGCTTGTGCGGCTGTAAACTGCTATTTATGCTTATTAATCCTGACCTCACCCTTGACCAAATTAAGGGCCTCTGAATAAGCTTTCCAACAAGGTATCATATGCCTTAATTAGGCTTAAGATGAGTAAGTGAGGCCCATTTAAGTGAAGGAACATCATCGACAGCGCACTGATCCGCGCCAGAGAACTCGAGACCCAATTTAGCCTTGATTTTGGCCTAATTTGACAATTATTGTGAAACCTGAAATTGTTGGTCTCTTCCTTATCTTTCTAGGGATAGCAAGATCACCAAAATCCGATATCTGTAGCTCTAGTTATGCTCTGCGCAAGGCAACAAGGTCAGGATGAGTGAAAAATACGAAAATTAACAACGTTTAGCAATTAAGCCCAATAAAGTAAAAGCAAAAACAATTATTGTAAAAGTTGTCTAATTTCCGTCTCTCTCTGGCTTGTGCTGCTGTAAACTGTTATTTATGCTTATTAATCCTGACCTAACCCTAGACCAAATTAAGGGCCTCTCAATAAGCTTTTCAACAAGGTGTCATATGCCTTAATTGGGCTTAAGATGAGTAAGTTAGGCCCATTTAAGTGAAGGAACATCATGGACTGCGCACTAATCGACGCCAGAGAACTCGTGACCCAATTTAGCCTTGATTTTGGCCTAATTTGGCAATTCTTGTGAACCCTGAAATTGTAGGTCTCTTCCATATATTTCTGGGGACAGCAAGATCACCAAAATCCGATATATGTAGCTCAAGTTATGCTCTGCGCATGGCAACAAGGTCAAGATGAGTGAAAAATCCGAAAATTAACAACGTTTAGCAATTAATCCCAATTAAGCCGAATAATGTAAAATCAAAAACAATGATTGTAAAAGTTGTCTAATTTCCGTCTCTCTCTAGCTTGTGCGGCTGTAAACTGCTATTTATGCTTATTAATCCTGACCTAACCCTACACCAAATTAAGGGCCTCTGAATAAGCAATCCAACAAGGTATCATATGCCTTAATTGGGCGTAAGATGAGTAAGTTAGGCCCATTTATGTGAAGGAACATCATGGATTGGGTACTGATCCGCGACAGAGAACTCGGGACCCAATTTAGCCTTGATATTGGCCTAATTTGACAGTTCTTGTGAAATCTGAAATTGTAGGTCTCTTCCTTATCATTCTAGGGACAGCAAGATCACCAAAATCTAATATATGTAGCTCTAGTTATGCTATGCGCAAGGTAACAAGGTCAGGATGAGTGAAAAATCCGAAAATTAACAAAGTTTAGCAATTAAGCCCAATTAATCCCCATAACGTAAAAGCAAAAACAATGATTGTAAAAGTTGTCTAATTTCTATCTCTCTCTGGCTTGTGCGGCTGTAAACTGCTATTTATGCTTATTAATCCTGACCTAACCCTAGACCAAATTAAGGGCCTCTGAATAAGCTTTCCAACAAGGTATCATATGCCTTAATTGGGCTTAAGATGCGTAAGTTAGGCCCATTTAAGTGAAGGAACATCATGGACTGCGCTTTGATCCACGCCAGAGAACTCGGGACCCAATTTAGCCTTGATTTTGCCTAATTTGAAAATCTTGTGAAACCTGAAATTGTAGGTCTCTTCCTTATCTTTCTAGGGACAGCAAGATCACCAAAATCTGATATTTGTAGCTTTAGTTATGCTTTGTGCAAGGCAACAAGGCCAGGGTGAGTGAAAAATCCGAAAATTAACAACGTTTAGCAATTAAGCCCAATTAAGCCCAATAATGTAAAAGCAAAAACAATGATTGTAAAAGTTGTCTAATTTCTGTCTCTCTCTGGCATGTGCGGCTGAAAACTGCTATTTATGCTTATTAATCCTGACCTAACCCTAGAACAAATTAAGGGCCTCTGAATATGCTTTCCAACAAGGTATCATATGGCTTAATTGGGCTTAAGATGAGTAAGTTAGGCCCATTTAAGTGAAGGAACATCATGGACTGCGCACTGATCGATGCTAGAGAACCTGGGACCCAATTTAGCCTTGATTTTGGGTTAATTTGACAATTCTTGTGAAGCCTAAAATTGTAGGTCTCGTCCTTATCTTTCTTGGGACAGCAAGATCACCAAAATCCGATATCTGTAGCTCTAGTTATGCTTTGCGCAAGGCAACAAGGTCAGGATGAGTGGAAAATCGGAAAATTAACAAAGTTTAGCAATTATGCCCAATTAAGCCCAATAATTTAGAAGAAAAACAATGATTGTAAAAGTAGTCTAATTTCTGTCTCTCTATGGTTTGTGCGGCTGTAAACTGCTATTTATGCTTATTAATCCTGACCTAACCCTAGACCAAATTAAGGGCCTCCGAATAAGCTTTCCAACAAGGAAACACATGCCTTAATTGGGCTTAAGATGAGTAAGTTAGGCCCATTTAAGTGAAGGAACATCATGGACTGCGCACTGATCGATGCCAGAGAACTCGGGACCCAATTTAGCCTTGATTTTGGCCTAATTTGACAATTCTTGTGAAACCTGAAATTGTAGGTCTCTTCCTTATCTTTCGAATGACAGCAAGATCTCCAAAATCCAATATTTGTAGCTTTAATTATGCTCTGCGCAAGGCAACAAGTTTAGGATGAGTGAAAAATCCGAAAATTAACAATGTTTAGCAATTAATCCCAATTAAGCCCAATAATGTAGAAGCAAAAACAATTATTGTAAAAGTTGTCTAATTTCCGTCTCTCACTGGATTGTGCGGCTGTAAACTGCTATTAATGCTTATTAATCCTGACCTCACCCTTGACCAAATTAAGGACCTCTGAATAAGCTTTCCAACAAGGTATCATATGCCTTAATTAGGCTTAAGATGAGTAAGTGAGGCCCATTTAAGTGAAGGAACATCATCGACAGCGCACTGATCCGCGCCAGAGAACTCGAGACCCAATTTAGCCTTATTTTGGCCTAATTTGACAATTATTGTGAAACCTGAAATTGTTGGTCTCTTCCTTATCTTTCTAGGGACAGCAAGATCACCAAAATCCGATATCTGTAGCTCAAGTTATGCTCTGCGCATGGCAACAAGGTCAAGATGAGTGAAAAATCCGAAAATTAACAACGTTTAGCAATTAATCCCAATTAAGCCGAATAATGTAAAATCAAAAACAATGATTGTAAAAGTTGTCTAATTTCCGTCTCTCTCTAGCTTGTGCGGTTGTAAACTGCTATTTATGCTTATTAATCCTGACCTAACCCTACACCAAATTAAGGGCCTCTGAATAAGCAATCCAACAAGGTATCATATGCCTTAATTGGGCGTAAGATGAGTAAGTTAGGCCCATTTATGTGAAGGAACATCATGGATTGGGTACTGATCCGCGCCAGAGAACTCGGGACCCAATTTAGCCTTGATATTGGCCTAATTTGACAGTTCTTGTGATATCTGAAATTGTAGGTCTCTTCCTTATCATTCTAGGGACAGCAAGATCACCAAAATCTGATATATGTAGCTCTAGTTATGTTATGCGCAAGGTAACAAGGTCAGGATGGGTGAAAAATCCGAAAATTAACAATGTTTAGCAATTAAGCCCAATTAATCCCCATAACGTAAAAGCAAAAACAATGATTGTAAAAGTTGTCTAATTTCCATCTCTCTCTGGCTTGTGTGGCTGTAAACTGCTATTTATGCTTATTAATCCGGACCTAACCCTAGACCAAATTAAGGGCCTCTGAATAAGCTTTCCAACAAGGTATCATATGCCTTAATTGGGCTTAAGATGCGTAAGTTAGGCCCATTTAAGTGAAGGAACATCATGGACTGCGCTTTGATCCGCGCCAGAGAACTCGGGACCCAATTTAGCCTTGATTTTGCCTAATTTGAAAATCTTGTGAAACCTGAAATTGTAGGTCTCTTCCTTATCTTTCTAGGGACAGCAAGATCACCAAAATCTGATATTTGTAGCTTTAGTTATGCTCTGTGCAAGGCAACAATGCCAGGGTGAGTGAAAAATCCGAAAATTAACAACGATTAGCAATTAAGCCCAATTAAGCCCAATAATTTAAAAGCAAAAACAATGATTGTAAAAGTTGTCTAATTTCTGTCTCTCTCTGGCATGTGCGGCTGAAAACTTCTATTTATGCTTATTAATCCTGACCTAACCCTAGAACAAATTAAGGGCCTCTGAATATGCTTTCCAACAAGGTATCATATGGCTTAATTGGGCTTAAGATGAGTAAGTTTGGCCCATTTAAGTGAAGGAACATCATGGACTGCGCACTGATCGATGCCAGAGAACCTGGGACCCAATTTAGCCTTGATTTTGGGTTAATTTGACAATTCTTGTGAATCCTAAAATTGTAGGTCTCTTCCTTATCTTTCTTGGGACAACAAGATCACCAAAATCCGATATCTATAGCTTTAGTTATGCTTTGCGCAAGGCAACAAGGTCAGGATGAGTGAAAAATCGGAAAATTAACAACGTTTAGCAATTATGCCCAATTAAGCCCAATAATGTAGAAGCAAAAACAATGATTGTAAAAGTTGTCTAATTTCTGTCTCTCTATGGTTTGTGCGGCTGTAAACTGCTATTTATGCTTATTAATCCTGACCTAACCCTAGACCAAATTAAAGGCCTCCGAATAAGCTTTCCAACAAGGAAACACATGCCTTAATTGGGCTTAAGATGAGTAAGTTAGGCCCATTTAAGTGAAGGAACATCATGGATGCGACATCGATCGATGCCAGAGAACTCAGGACCCAATTTAGCCATGATTTTGGCCTAATTTGACAATTCTTGTGAAACCTGAAATTGTAGGTCTCTTCCTCATCTTTCGAATGACAGCAAGATCTCCAAAATCCAATATTTGTAGCTCTAATTATGCTCTGCGCAAGGCAACAAGGTTAGGATGAGTGAAAAATCCGAAAATTAACAATGTTTAGCAATTAAGCCCAATTAAGCCCAATAATGTAGAAGCAAAAACAATTATTGTAAAAGTTGTCTAATTTCCGTCTCTCACTGGCTTGTGCGGCTGTAAACTGCTATTTATGCTTATTAATCCTGACCTCACCCTTGACCAAATTAAGGGCCTCTGAATAAGCTTTCCAACAAGGTATCATATGCCTTAATTAGGCTTAAGATGAGTAAGTGAGACCCATTTAAGTGAAGGAACATCATCGACAGCGCACTGATCCGCGCCAGAGAACTCGAGACCCTATTTAGCCTTGATTTTGGCCTAATTTGTCAATTATTGTGACACCTGAAATTGTTGGTCTCTTCCTTATCTTTCTAGGGATAGCAAGATCACCAAAATCCGATATCTGTAGCTCTAGTTATGCTCTGCGCAAGGCAACAAGGTCAGGATGAGTGAAAAATATGAAAATTAACAACGTTTAGCAATTAAGCCCAATAAAGTAAAAGCAAAAACAATTATTGTAAAAGTTGTCTAATTTCCGTCTCTCTCTGGCTTGTGCTGCTGTAAACTGCTATTTATGCTTATTAATCCTAACCTAACCCTAGACCAAATTAAGGGCCTCTCAATAAGCTTTTCAACAAGGTATCATATGCCTTAATTGGGCTTAAGATGAGTAAGTTAGGCCCATTTAAGTGAAGGAACATTATGGACTGCGCACTAATCGACGCCAGAGAACTCGTGACCCAATTTAGCCTTGATTTTGGCCTAATTTGGCAATTCTTGTGAACCCTGAAATTGTAGGTCTCTTCCTTATATTTCTGGGGACAGCAAGATCACCAAAATCCGATATCTGTAGCTCAAGTTATGCTCTGCGCATGGCTACAAGGTCAGGATGAGTGAAAAATCCGAAAATTAACAACGATTAGCAATTAATCCCAATTAAGCCGAATAATGTAAAATAAAAAACAATGATTGTAAAAGTTGTCTAATTTCTGTCTCTCTATGGTTTGTGCGGCTGTAAACTGCTATTTATGCTTATTAATCCTGACCTAACCCTACACAAAATTAAGGACCTCTGAATAAGCAATCCAACAAGGTATCATATGCCTTAATTGGGCTTAAGATGAGTAAGTTAGGCCCATTTATGTGAAGGAACATCATGGATTGGGTACTGGTCCGCGCCAGAGAACTCGGGACCCAATTAAGCCTTGATATTGGCCTAATTTGATAGTTCTTGTGAAACCTGAAATTGTAGGTCTCTTCCTTATCATTCTAGGGACAGCAAGATCACCAAAATCTGATATATGTAGCTCTAGTTATGCTATGGGCAAGGTAACAAGGTCAGGATGAGTGAAAAATCCGAAAATTAACAATGTTTAGCAATTAAGCCCAATTAATCCCCATAACGTAAAACCAAAAACAATGATTGTAAAAGTTGTCTAATTTCCATCTCTCTCTGGCTTGTGCGGCTGTAAACTGCTATTTATGCTTATTAATCATGACCTAACCCTAGACCAAATTAAGGGCCTCTGAATAAGCTTTCCAACAAGGTATCATTTGCCTTAATTTGGCTTCAGATGAGTAAGTGAGGCCCATTTAAGTGAAGGAACATCATCGACAGCGCACTGATCCGCGCCAGAGAACTCGGGACCCAATTTAGCCTTGATATTGGCCTAATTTGACAATTGTTGTGAAACCTGAAATTGTAGGTCTCTTCTTATCATTCTAGGGATATCAATATCACCAACATATGATTTCTGTAGCTCTAGTTATGCTCTGCACAAGGTAACAAGGTCAGGATGCGTGAAAAATCTGAAAATTAACAATTTTTAGCAATTAAACCCAACAATGTAAAAGCAAAAACAATGATTGTAAAAGTTGTCTAATCTTAGTCTCTCTCTCGCTTGTGCGGCTGTAAACTGCTATTTATGCTTATTAATCTTGACCTAACCCTAGACCAAATTAAGGACCTCTGAATAAGCTTTCCAACAAGGTATCTCAAGCCTTAATTGGGATTAAGATGAGTAAGTTATGCCCATTTAAGTGAAAGAACATCATGGACTGTGCACTGATCCGTGCCAGAGAACTCGGTACCCAATTTAGTCTTGATTTTGGCCTAATTTGACAATTCTTGTGAAACCTGAAATTGTAGGTCTCTTCCTTATCTTTCTAGGGACAGCAAGATCAACAAAATCCAATATTTGTAGCTCTAGTTATGCTCTGCGCAAGGCAACAAGGTCAGGATAAGTGAAAAATCCGAAATTAACAACGTTTAGCAATTAAGCCCAATTAATCCCAATAATGTAAAAGCAAAAACAATGATTGTAAAAGTTGTCTAATTTCCGTCTCTCTCTGGCTTGTTCGGCTTTAACTGCTATTTATGCTTATTAATCCTGACCTAACCCTAGACCAAATTAAGGGCCTCTGAATAAGCTTTCCAACAAGGTATCATATGCCTTAATTGGGCTTAAGATGAGTAAGTTAGGCCCATTTAAGTGAAGGAACATCATGGACTGCGCACTGATCCGCGCCAGAGAACTCGGGACCCAATTTGGGCTTGATTTTGGCCTAATTTGACAATTCTTGGGAAACCTGAAAATTTAATTATCATTCTATGGACAGCAAGATCACCAAAATCAGATATATGTAGCTCGAGTTATGCTCTGCACAAGTTAACAAGGTCAGGATGAGTGAAAAATCCGAAAATTAACAATTTTTAAGAATTAAGCCCAATTAAGCCAAATAATGTAAAAACAAAAACAATGATTGTAAAAGTTGTCTAATTTCCGTCTCTCTCTGGATAAGCTTTCCAACAAGGTATCATATGCCTTAATTAAGCTTAAGATGAGTAAGTTAGGACCATTTATGTGAACGAATATCATGGACTGCGCACTGAACCGTGCCAAAGAACTCGGGACCGAATTTAGCCTTAATTTTGAACTAATTTGACAATTCTTGTGAACCCTGAAATTGTAGGTCTCTTCCTTATCTTTCTAGGGACAGCAAGATCACCAAAATCCAATATCTGTAGCTCTAGTTATGCTGTGCACAAGGCAACAAGGTCAGGATGAGTGAAAAATCCGAAAATTAACATTGTTTAGAAATTAAGCCCAATTAAGCCCAATAATGTAAAAGCAAAAACAATGATTGTAAAAGTTGTCTAATTTCCGTCTCTCGGGCTTGTGCGGCTGTAAACTGCTATTTATGCTTATTAATCCTGACCTAACCCTAGACCAAATTAAGGGTCTCTGAATATGCTTTCCAACAAGTTAACATATGCCTTAATTGGGCTTAAGATGAGTAAGTTAGGCCCATTTAAGTGAAGGACCATAATGGACTGCGCACTGATCGACGCCAGAGAACTCGGGACCCAATTTAGCCTTGATTTTGGCCTAATTTGACAATTCTTGTGAAATCTGAAATTGTAGGTCTCATCCTTATCTTTCTATGGACAGTAAGATCTCCAAAATCCAATATCTGTAGCTCTAATTATCCTCTGCGCAAGGTAACAAGGTTAGGATGAGTGAAAAATCCGAAAATTAACAATGTTTAGCAATTAAGCCCAATTAAGCCCAATAATGTAGAAGCAAAAACAATTATTGTAAAATTTGTCTAATTTCCGTCTTTCTCTGGCTTGTGCGGCTGTAAACTGTTATTTATGCTTATTTATCCTGACCTCACCCTAGACCAAATTAAGGGCCTCTGAATAAGCTTTCCAACAAGGTATCATATGCCTTAATTGGGCTTAAGATGAGTAAGTGAGGCCCATTTAAGTGAAGGAACATCATCGACAGCGCACTGATCCGCGCCAGAGAACTCAAGACCCAATTTAGCCTTGATTTTGGCCTAATATGACAATTATTGTGAAACCTGAAATTGTTGGTCTCTTCCTTATCTTTCTAGGAATAGCAAGATCACCAAAATCCGATATTTGTAGCTCTAGTTATGCTCTGCGCTAGGCAACAAGGTCAGGATGAGTGAAAAATACGAAAATTAACAACGTTTAGCAATTAAGCCCAATAAAGTAAAAGCAAAAACAATTATGTAAATGTTGTCTAATTTCCGTCTCTCTCTGGCTTGTGCGGCAGTAGACTGTTATTTATGCTTATTAATCCTGACCTAACCCTAGACCAAATTAAGGGCCTCTCAATAAGCTTTTCAACAAGGTATCATATGCCTTAATTGGGCTTACGATGAGTAAGTTAGGCCCATTTAAGTGAAGGAACATCATGGACTGCGCACTAATCGACGCCAGAGAACTCGTGACCCAATTTAGCCTTGATTTTGGCCTAATTTGACAATTCTTGTGAACCCTGAAATTGTAGGTCTCTTCCATATATTTCTGGGGATAGCAAGATCACCAAAATCCGATATCTGTAGCTCTAGTTATGCTCTGCGCATGGCAACATGGTCAGGATGAGTGAAAAATCCGAAAATTAACAACGTTTAGCAATTAAGCCCAATTAAGCCGAATAATGTAAAATAAAAAACAATGATTGTAAAAGTTGTCTAATTTCCGTCTCTCTCTAGCTTGTGCGGCTGTAAACTGCAATTTATGCTTATTTATCCTAACCTAACCCTATACCAAATTAAGGGCCTCTGAATAAGCATTCCAACAAGGTATCATATCCCTTAATTGGGCTTAAGATGAGTAAGTTAGGCCCATTTATATGAAGGAACATCGTGGATTGGGTACTAATCCGCGCCCGAGAACTCGGGACCCAATTTAGCCTTGATGTTGGCCTAATTTGACAGTTCTTGTGAGACCTGAAATTGTAGGTCTCTTCCTTATTATTCTAGGGACAGAAAGATCACCAAAATCTAATATATGTAGCTCTAGTTATGCTATGCGCATGGTAACAAGGTCAGGATGAGTGAAAAATCCGAAAATTAACAATGTTTAGCAATTAAGCCCAATTAAGCCCCATAACGTAAAAGCAAAAACAATGATTGTAAAAGTTGTCTAATTTCCATCTCTCTCTGGCTTGTGCGGCTGTAAACTGCTATTTATGCTTATTAATCCTGACCTAACCCTAGACCAAATTAAGGGCCTCTGAATAAGTTTTCCAACAAGGTATCATATGCCTTGATTGGGCTTAAGATGAGTAAGTTAGGCCCATTTAAGTGAAGGAACATCGTGGATTGGGCACTGATCCGCGCTAGAGAATTCGGGACCCAATTTAGCCTTGATATTGGCCTAATTTGGCAATTCTTGTGAAACCTGAAATTGTAGGTCTCTTCTTATCATTCTAGGGACAGCAAGATCACTAAAATCTGATATCTGTAGCTCTAGTTATGCTCTGTGCAAGGTAACAAGGTCAGGATGCGTGAAAAATCCGAAAATTAACAATGTTTAGCAGTTAAACCCAATAATGTAAAAGCAAAAACAATGATTGTAACAGTTGTCTAATTTATATCTCTCTCTCGCTTGTGCGACTGTAAACTGCTATTTATGCTTATTAATCTTGACCTAACCCTAGACCAAATTGAGGACCTCTAAATAAGCTTTCCAACAAGGTATCTGAAGCCTTAATTGGGATTAAGATGAGTAAGTTAGGCCCATTTAAGTGAAAGAACAACGTGGACCGCGCACTGATCCGTGCCAGAGAACTCGGTACCCAATTTAGTCTTGATTTTGGCCTAATTTGACAATTATTGTGAAACATGAAATTGTAGGTCTCTTCCTTATCTTTCTAGGGACAGCAAGATCAACAAAATCTAACATTTGTAGCTCTAGTTATGCTCTGCGCAAGGCAACAAGGTCAGGATAAGTGAAAAATCCGAAGTTAACAACGTTTAGCAATTAAGCCCAATTAATCCCAATAATGTAAAAGCAAAAACAATGATTGTAAAAGTTGTCTAATTTCCGTCTCTCTCTGGCTTGTGCGGCTTTAACTGCTATTTATGCTTATTAATCCTGACTTAACCCTAGACCAAATTAAGGGCCTCAGAATAAGCTTTCCAACAAGGTATCATATGCCTTAATTGGGCTTAAGATGAGTAAGTTAGGCCCATTTAAGTGAAGGAACATCATGGACTGCGAACTGATCCGCGCCAGAGAACTCGGGACCCAATTTAGGCTTGATTTTGGCCTAATTTGACAATTCTTGGGAAACATGAAAATTTAGGTCTCTTCCTTATCATTCTATGGACAGCAAGATCACCAAAATCAGATATATGTAGCTCGAGTTATGCTCTGCACAAGTTAACAAGGTCAGGATGAGTGAAAAATCCGAAAATTAACAATGTTTAAGAATTAAGCCCAATAAAACAAAATAATGTAAAAGCAAAAACAATGATTGTAAAAGTTGTCTAATTTCCGTCTCTCTCTGGATTGTGCGACTGTAAACTGCTATTTATGCTTATTAATCCTGACCTACCCTAGACCAAATTAAGGGCCTCTGAATAAGCTTTCCAACAAGGTATCATATGCCTTAATTAAGCTTAAGATGAGTAAGTTAGGACCATTTATGTGAACGAATATCATGGACTGCGCACTGAACCGTGCCAAAGAACTCGGGACCGAATTTAGCCCTAATTTTGGCCTAATTTGACAATTCTTGTGAACCCTGAAATTGTAGGTCTCTTCCTTTTCTTTCTAGGGACAGCAAGATCACCAAAATCCAATATCTGTAGCTCTAGTTATGCTCTGCACAAGGCAACAAGGTCAAGATGAGTGAAAAATCCGAAAATTAACATTGTTTAGAAATTAAGCCCAATAATGTAAAAACAAAAACAATGATTGTAAAAGTTGTCTAATTTCTGTCTCTCTGGCTTGTGCGGCTGTAAACTTCTATTTATACTTATTAATCCTGACCTAACCCTAGACCAAATTAAGGGCCTCTGAATAAGCTTAACAACAAGGTATCATATGCATTAATTGGGCTTAATATGAGTAAGTTAGGCCCATTTAAGTGAATGAACATCATGGACTGGCACTGATCCGCACCAGAGAACTCGGGACCCAATTTAAAGTTGATTTTACCTTAATTTGATAATTCTTGTGAAACCTGAAATTGTAGGTCTCTTCCTTATCTTTCTAGGGACAGCAAGATCACCAAAATCCGATATATGTAGCTCTAGTTATGCTCTATGCAAGGCATCAAGGTCAGGATGAGTGAAAAATCCGAAAATTAGTAATTATGCCCAATTAAGCCCAGTAATGTAAAAGCAAAAACAATGATTGTAAAAGTTGTCTAATTTCCGTCTCTTTCTGGCATTTGCGGCTTTAAACTGGTAGTTATGCTTATTAATCCTGACCTAACCCTAGACCAAATTGTCTCTGAATAAGCTTTCCAACAAGGTATCATATGCCTTAATTGGGCTTAAGATGAGTAAGTTAGGCCCATTTAAGTGAAGGAACATCATGGATTGCGTATTGATCCGCGCCACAGACCTCGGGACCCAATTTAGCCTTGATTTTAGCCTAATTTGACAATTCTTGTGAAATCTGAAATTATAGGTCTCTTCCTTATCTTTCTAGGGACACCGAGTTCACAAAAATCCGATATCTGTAGCTCTAGTTATGCTCTGCGCAAGGCAACATGGTCAGGATGAGTTAAAAACCGAAAATTAACAATGTTTAGCATTTAAGCCCAATTAAGGCCAATAATGTAAAAGCAAATACAATGATTGTAAAAGTTGTCTAATTTCCATCTCTCTCTGGCTTGTGCGGCTGTAAATTGCTATTTGTTCTTATTAATCCAGTCCTAACCCTTACCAAATTAAGGGCCTCTGAATAAGCTTTCCAACAAGGAATCATATGCCTTAATTGGGCTTAAGATGAGTAAGTTAGGACCATTTAAGTGAAGGAACATGATGGAGTGCGCACCGATCCGCGCCAGAGAACTCGGGACCCAATTTAGCCTTGATTTTGGCATAATTTGCCAATTCTTGTGAAACCTGAGATTGTAGGTCTCTTCCTTATCTTTCTAGGGTAAGCAAGATCACCAAAATCCGATATCTGTTGCTCTAGTTATGCTTTGTGCAGGGCAATGATGTCAGGATGAGTAAAAAATCCGAAAATTAACAATGTTTAGCAATTAAGCCCAATAATTTAAAAGCAAAAACAATGATTGTAAAAGTTGTCTAATTTCCGTCTCTCTGGCTTGTGCGGCTGTAAACTGGTACTTATGCTTATTAATCCTGAGCTAACCCTAGACCAAATTAAGGGCCTCTGAATAAGCTTTCCAACAAGGTATCATATGCCTTAATTGGGCTTATGATGAGTAAGTTAGGCTCATTTAAGTGAAGGAACATCATGGACTGGGCACTGATCCGCGCCATAGAACTCGGGAGCCAATTAAGCGTTGATTTTGGCCTAATTAGACAATTCTTGTGAAACATGAAATGTAGGGGTCTTCCTTATCTTTAGAGGGACAGCAAGATCACCAAAATCCGATATCTGTAGCTCTAGTTATGCTATGCACAAGGCAGCAAGGTCAGGATGAGTGAAAAATCCGAAAATTAACAATGTTTAGTAATTAAGCCTAATAATGTAAAAGCAAAAACAATGATTGCAAAAGTTGTCTAATTTACGTCTCTCTCTGGCTTGTGCGGCTGTAAACTACAATCTATGCTTATTAATCCCGACCTAACCCTTGACCAAATTAAGTGCCTCTCAATAAGCTTTTCAACAAGGTATCAAATTAAGTGAAGGAACATCATGGACGGCGCAGTAATCGACGCCAGAGAACTCGTGACCCAATTTTGCCTTGATTTTGGCCTAATTTGGCATTTCTTGTGAACCCTGAAATTGTAGGTCTCTTCCTTATATTTCTGGGGACTGCAAAATCACCAAAATCCGATATATGTAGCTCTAGTTATGCTCTGTGCATGGCAACAAGGTCAGGATGAGTGAAAAATCCGATAATTAACAACGTTTAGCAATTAAGCCCAATTAAGCCGAATAATGTAAAATCAAAAACAATGATTGTAAAAGTTGTCTAATTTCCGTCTCTCTCTAGCTTGTGCGGCTGTAAACTGCTATTTATGCTTATTAATCCTGAGCTAACCCTAGACCAAATTAAGGGTCTCTGAATAAGCATTCCAACAAGGTATCGTATGTCTTAATTGGGCTTAAGATGAGTAAGTTAGGCCCTTTTATGTGAAGGAACATCATGGATTGGGTACTAATCCGCTCCAGAGAACTCGGGACCCAATTTAGCCTTGATATTGGCCTAATTTGACAGTACTTGTGAAACCTGAAATTGTAGGTCTCTTCTTATCATTCTAGGGAGAGCAAGATTACCAAAATCTGATATATATAGCTCTAGTTATGCTCTGCGCAAGGTAACAATGTTAGGATGCGTGAAAAATCCGAAAATTAACAATGTTTTGCAATTAAACCCAATAATGTAAAAGCAAAAACAATGATTGTAAAAGTTGTCTAATTTTCGTCTCTCTCTGGCTTGTGCGGCTTTAACTGCTATTTATGCTTATTAATCCTGACCTAACCCTAGACCAAATTAAGGGCCTCTGAATAAGCTTTCCAACAAGGTATCATATGCCTTGATTGGGCTTAAGATGAGTAAGTTAGGCCCATTTAAGTGAAGGAACGTCATGGATCACAAGATCGATCCGCGCCAGAGAACTTGGGACCCAATTTAGGCTTGATTTTGGCCTAATTTGACAATTCTTTGGCAACCTGAAAATTTAGGTCTCTTCCTTATCATTCTATGGACAGCAAGATCACCAAAATCAGATATATGTAGCTCGAGTTATGCTCTGTACAAGTTAACAAGGTCAGGATGAGTGAAAAATCCGAAAATTAACAATATTTAACAATTAAGCCCATTTAAGCAAAATAATGTAAAAGCAAAAACAATGACTGTAAAAGTTGTCTAATTTCCGTCTCCATCTGGATTGTGCGGCTGTAAACTGCTATTTATGCTTATTAATCCTGACCTACCCTAGACCAAATTAAGGGCCTCTGAATAAGCATTCCAACAAGGTATCATATGCCTTAATTAAGCTTAAAATGAGTAAGTTAGGACCATTTAAGTGAACGAACATCATAGACTGCACACTGATCCGCGCCAAAGAACTCACGACCGAATTTAGCCTTAATTTTGGCATAATTCGACAATTCTTGTGAACCCTGAAATTGTAGGTCTCTTCCTCATCTTACTAGGGACAGCAAGATCACCAAAATCCAATATCTGTAGCTCTAGTTATGCTCTGCACAAGGCAACAAGGTCAGGATGATTGAAAAATCCGAAAATTAACAATGTTTAGAAATTAAGCTCAATCAAGCCCGATAATGTAAAAGCAAAAACAATGATTGTAAAAGTTACTCCTGACCTAACCCTAGACCAAATTAGGGGCCTCTGAAAAAGCTTAACAACAAGGTATCATATGCATTAATTGGGCTTAAGATGACTAAGTTAGGCCCATTTAAGTGAATGAACATCATGGACTGCGCACTGATCCGCGCCAGAGAACTCGAGACCCAATTTAAAGTTGATTTTGCCCTAATTTGACAATTCTTGTGAACCTGAAATTGTAGGTCTCTTCCTTATCTTTCTAGGGACAACAAGATCACTAAAATCCGATATATGGAGCTCTAGTTATGCTCTGTGCAAGGCATCAAGGTCAGGATGAGTGAAAAATCCGAAAATTAGTAATTATGCCCAATTAAGCCCAGTAATGTAAAAGTAAAAACAATGATTGTAAAAGTTGTCTAATTTACATCTCTTTCTGGCATTTGCAGCTTTAAACTGCTATTTATGCTTATTAATCCTGACCCAACCTTAGACCAAATTAAGGGTCTCTGAATACGTTTTCCAACAATGTATCATATG
>JAUPTC010000017.1:1348075-1391511 GCA_030762895.1 Sophora flavescens
CTGAAATTGTAGGTCTCTTCCTTATCTTTCTAGGGACAGCAAGATCACCGAAATCCGATATCTGTAGCTCTAGTTATGCTCTGTGCAAGGCAACCAGGACAGGATGAGTGAAAAATCAGAAAATTAACAATGTTTTGCAATTAAGCCCAATTAAGCCCAATAATGTAAAAGCAAAAACAATGATTATAAAAGTTGTCTAATTTCCGTCTCTCTCTGGCTTGTGCTGCTGTACACTGCTACTTACGGTTATTAATCATGACCTAACCCTAGACCAAATTAAGGGCCTCTGAATAAGATTTCGAACAAGGTATCATATTCCTTAATTATGCTTAAGATGAGTAAGTAAGGCCCATTTAAGTGAATGAACATCATGGACTGTGCACTGATCCACGCCAGAGAACTCGGGACCCAATTTAGCCTTGATTTTGGCCTAATTTGAAAATTCTTGAGAGACCTGAAATTGTAGCTCTCTTCCTTATCTTTCTAAGGACAGCAAGATCACCAAAATCCGATAACTGTAGCTCTAGTTATGCTCTGTGCAAGGAAACAAGGTCAGGATGAGTGAAAAATCAAAATTAACAATGTTTAGCAATTAAGCCCAATAATGTAAAAGCAAACACAATGATTGTAAAGGTTGTCTAATTTCCGTCTCTCTCTGGCTTGTGTGCCTGTAAACTGCTATTTATGCTTATTAATCCGGACGTAACCCTAGACCAAATTAAGGGTCTCTGAATAAGCTTTCCAACAAGGTATCATATGCCTTAATTGGGCTTAAGATGAGTAGGTTAGGCCCATTTAAGTGAAGGCTCATCATGGACTGAGCACTGATCCGCGCCAGAAAACTTGGGACCCAATTTAGCCTTGATTTTGGCCTAATTTGACAATTCTTATTAAACCTAAAATTGTAGGTCTCTTCCTTATCTTTCTAGGGACAGCAAGATCACCAAAATCCGATATCTGTAGCTCTAGTTATGCTCTGCGCAAGGCAACAAGGTCAGGATGAGTGAAAAATCCGAAAATTACCAATGTTTAGCAATTAAGCCCAATAATGTAAAAGAAAAAAAATGATTGCAACAGTTGTCTAATTTCCGTCTCTTCCTGGCTTGTGCGGCTTTAAACTGCTACTTATGATTATTAATCTTGACCTAACCCTAGACCAAATTAAGGGCCTCTGAAGAAGCTTCCCAACAAGGTATCATATGCCTTAATTGGGCTTAAGATGAGTAAGTTAGGCCCATTTAAGTGAAGGAACATCATGGACTACGAACAGATCCGCGCCATAGAACTCGGGACCGAATTTAGCCTTGATTTTGGCCTAATTTGACAATTCTTGTGAAACCTGAAATTGTAGGTCTCTTCCTTATCTTTCTACGGACCACAAGATCACCAAAATCCGATATCTGTAGTTCTACTTATGCCCTGCACAAGGCAACAAGGTCAGGATGAGTGAAAAATCCGAAAATTAACAATATTTGGCAATTAAGCCCAATAATGTAAAAGCAAAAACAATGATTGTAAAAGTTGTCTAATTTTCGTCTCTCTCTGGCTTGTGCGGCTTTAACTGCTATTTATGCTTATTAATCCTGACCTAACCCTAGACCAAATTAAGGGCCTCTGAATAAGCTTTCCAACAAGGTATCATATGCCTTAATTGGGCTTAAGATGCATAAGTTAGGCCCATCTAATTGAAGGAACATCATGGACCGCGCACTGATCCACGCCAGAGAACTCGGAACCCAATTTAGCCTTGATTTTGGCCAAATTTGAGAATTCTTTTGAGACTTGAAATTGTAGGTCTCTTCCTTATCTTTCTAGGGACAGTAAAATCACCAAAATCCGATATCTGTAGCTCTAGTTATGCTCTGCGCAAGGCAACAAGGTCAGGATGAGTGAAAAATATGAAAATTAACAATGTTTAGCAATTAAGCCCAACAAAGTAAAACCAAAAACAATGATTGTAAAAGCTGTCTAATTTTCGTCTCTCTCTGGCTTGATTTAAACTGCTATTTTTGCTTATTAATCCAGACCTAACCCTAGACCAAATTAAGGGCCTCTGAATAAGCTTTCAAACAAGGTATCATATGCCTTAATTGGGCTTAAGATGAGTAAGTTAGGCCCATTTAAGTGAAGGAACATCATGGACTGCGCACTGATCCGCGCCAGAGGACTAGGGACCGAATTTAGCCTTGATTTTGGCCTAATTTGACAATTCTTCTGAAACCTGAAATTGTAGGTCTCGTCCTTATCTTTCTAGGGACAGCAAGATCACCAAAATCCGATATCTGTAGCTCTTGTTATGCTCTGCGCAAGGCAACAAAGTCAGGATGAGTGAAAAATCCGAAATTTAATAATGTTTAGCAATTAAGCCCAATAATGTAAAAGAAAAAATTGGATTGTAAAAGTTGTCTAATTTTCGTCTCTTCCTGGCTTGTGCGGCTGTAAATTGCTATTTATGATTATTAATCCTGACCTAACCTTAGAACAAATTAAGTGCCTTTGAATAACTTTCCAACAAGGTATCAAATGCCTTAATTGGGCTTAAGATGAGTAAGTTAGGCCCATTTAAGTGAAGGAACATCATGGACTGCGAACTGATCCGCGCCAGAGAACACGGGACCCAATTTAGCCTTGATTTTGGCATAATTAGACAATTCTTGTGAAACCAGAAATTGTCGGTCTCTTCCTTATCTTTCTAGGGACAACAAGATCACCAAAATCCGATATCTGTAGCTCTAGTTATGCTCTGCGCAAGGTAACAAAGACAGGATGAGTGAAAAATACGAAAATTAACAATGTTTAGCAATTAAGCCCAATAATGTAAAAAAAACAATGATTGTAAAAGTTGTCTAATTTCCGTCTCTCTATGGCTTTTGTGGCTGTAAATTTCTATTTATGATTACTAATCTTGACCTAACCCTAGACCAAATTAAGGGCCTCTGAATAAGCTTTCCAATAAGGTATCGTATGCCTTAATTGGGCTTAAGATGAGTAAGTTAGGCCCCTTTAAGTGAAGGAACATCATGCACTGCACACTGATCCGCGCCAGAGAACTCGTGACCCAATTTAGCCTTAATTTTGTCCTAAAAACAATTCTTTTAAAACCTGAAATTGTAGGTCTCTTCTTTATCTTTCTAGGGACAGCAAGATCACCAAAATCCGATATCTGTAGCTCTAGTTATGCTCTGCGTAGTGCAACAAGGTCCGGATGAGTGAAAAATCTGAAAATTAACAATGTTTAGCAATGAAGCCCAATTATGCCCAATAATGTAAAAGCAAAAACAATGATTGTAAAAGTTGTCTAATTTCCGTCTCTCTCTGGCTTGTGTGGCTGTAAACTGCAACTGATGCTTATTAATCCTGACCTAACCCTAGTCTAAATTAAGGGCCTCTGAATAAGCTTTCCAACAAGGTATCATATGCCTTAATTGGGCTTAAGATGAGTAAGTTAGGCCCATTTAAGTGAAGGAACATCATGGAATTCACACTGATCCGCGCCAGAGAACTCGGGACCTAATTTAGCCTTGATTTTGGCCTAATTTGACAATTCTTTTTACAGCTAAAATTGTAGGTCTCTTCCTTATCTTTCTAGGGACAGCAAGATCACCAAAATCCGATATCTGTAGCTCTAGTTATGCTCTACGCAAGGCAACAAGGTCAGGATGAGTGAAAAATCCGAAAATTAACAATGTTTAGCAATTAAGCCCAATAATGTAAAAGCAAAAACAATGATTGTAAAAGTTGTCTAATTTTCGTCTCTCCCTGGCTTGTGCGGCTATAAACTGCTACTGATGCTTATTAATCCAGACCTAACCCTAGACCAAATTAGGGGCATCTGAATAAGCTTTCCAACAAGGTTTCATATGCCTTAATTAGGCTTAAGATGAGTAAGTTAGGCCCATTTAAATGAAGGAACATCATGCACTGTGCACTGATCCGCTCCAGGGAACTTGTTGACTCACCGGCAAGTGTACCGGGTCGTCGCAAGTAATAAAACACGGTAAGAATCTACCGAGGTCGAACACAAGGATTGGGCTACCAATTCTACTAATTTCGCGAGAAGTCCGATGCGTTTGGTCAAGTAACAGAAAGTGGTTGAGATCTGAGAGAAAAGAGGATCGCAAGCAAATCACAAATTAAATAAAGATATGTAGTGAAATCTGGAATTAAAGGCATCTAAGGTCTCAAATCCACCTACCCAATCATGCATAGTACCCAAGTGATGATGATCTCCTCCCTAGGTTCAATTTTAATGTCAACGGGACCCCCAAATTCTCCTAAATTCACTGTCGTGCTCAATAGGACGTATTCGACGATTTGAGTTAATTACTTACTAGGTCTCATAACCCTAATCTCGAATTCTATTAATTCTTGTTCCCTATAAGGTTGCACCGATCTCCTATTCACTCTCGTGCAATACTCGATCGATGATCCCAATTCAAGTTCTAAAACGCGAATCGCCGATCAGCCTCAACACGTTTAACTAGTCGATCACGCAAGCATATGATCAACACAATGAAATCAGAATTGGAAAACAATAATTGAATTAAAGGAGAGAGAGATACATCACATGAACACTATACCGCCATGGGTGGCTTCATCGATCCCTTAGACAAGGGGATTAGTTCCTCATGTCCGTAACAACGACACACGTACAATCGGAATTCATCATAAACCTAAGTAAAGAAAAGGGAAAGAGGGAGACGCAGCCCCAGAATAAGGATTCTAAAAGATCTATATCTGTTTTGATTCAAACAAAAAGTCCCAAATCTGTTCTGAACTGGTTTATTTATAGGGAGGCCACGCGTCACGGCCGTGATGGCCATCATGGCCAGGCCGTGACGCGCTTACGGAATGGGCGCTTTCAAATATGGGGCATCACGGCCGTGAGCCTCATCACGGCTAGGCCGTGATAGCTTCTGTCTCCACCATCTGTTCTGTCACGGCCATGAGGGGTATCACGGCTAGGCCGTGACAGCTTCTGACTTTTTCCTCCTGGATTGTCACGGCCGTGATGTGCATCACGGCTAGGCCGTGACAGATTCTGACTTTTGCCTTCTGCCCTGCTTGATCATGGCCGTGATGGTGATCACGGCCAGGCCGTGATGGGCTCTGTTTGGCTCATATTCTTCACTTTTCAACCCCTATTCCATCAAAGCTTCATCAAGGCTAATTTCTGAGCATTTTTCCTTAAATCCCTGCAAAACAACACCAAGAAACCGCTTCACCCGTTCCAAGGGAAAAACTAACAAAAATCAACTAATTATGCCTAAACTATATGAAAAATGCATGCGAAAGTGCACATGAAATATGATGTAAAATCACACTATCAAATCACCCCAAGCTTAAAACTTGCTTGTCCTCAAGCAAATACTAACGCCAGAATATCAAAAAGCATGGATAGTGTGATTTAGAACCCGAGTAGTAACTGATCCATGTAATAGGCAATTCAAACAAGTTAGCAAGAGACAATCAATTCAAGTCCAATTAGACGCCTAGGTTTCTTAGACTCGGATTCTCACTTATTTGGGCACTCCTTCTCACCTCAAAATAACCCCAAGCTTGTTCATTAGCTTGGCACTCTTTCTCACCTCACTCAAGTGTTTAGGGATATATGACATTTCGCTCCATTTTCCCAAGGATAGAATTCTACCATAGGCTTGACTATCAACCGAATCTCTACTGTATTAATGAAAACAATCAAGAATCGAGAGGTCTTTGCTTTGGTTGTAACGGGGCCATGGGATTAATCGTTAGGTGGGGAAATCAAGAAAAGGAATTTTCCGAAGGGCTACACAAAACATCAAGCATTGTAAACATGACCTTCTAAAATACCCTTTTTTTGGGTTTTGATTCGCTTTTCCACCCCCCTTTTTATTTTATTTTTTTTTATCTTCATTTCTCACTTTTCTTTTGTCATCCCCTTCTCCATTTTTGTTTTCTTTTTCTTTTTAATTGAGAAGGGGAGATTTTCAATTTAGGAGATTTTTTTTTTCTGATTTTCTCATCCCACACTTTTTCAACTACCATTTTACCCTTTCTGCAATACTTTAGAAGGTCCTATCAAGCATCATCCAACATTATATTTCAAGGTACCAAGAAAAGTATTTCGTTCTTTTAGGCTCAAAATTGGGCAACTAAGGGGGGTAGCATTTAGTCAATCAAAGCTCGGGAGGCCGGAAAAATACCTAGTGCCTCAATCATTTTAAAAAATGTTTTCAAAAAAAAATTTTAAGTGTTGAAACGGTTTCAAGTCAAGTTCTAGAGAAATACACTCCGAGAGGAATAACACTCTAACACAAGGAGAGGGGTAGATATAGTGGGTACCCCTTTGGCTCAAAATCTCACATTTTGTAGTTCAGAAATCAATGAGAAACATGAATCTACGAAACCATATGCTAATTATCAACTATCAAGATCATCTCAAACATTTTCATTATTTGCCTTATCACAAGAGTAAAAATTGGGTTCAACAATCCACTATCTCTAATTATTTGGCACTCAGTTTTCACAATTGGACACATCATATCTAAGTAAAGGGCAATTGAATAATGTGATCATGCAAAACTATCATGCAAAACTATATGAATGCAACATGGACAATGCATATGCAAAATACCCCCACCCCAAGCTTAGAAATTTACATTGTCCCCAATGTAAACAATCAAGTCGGAGGGGGAGAAAAATTGGAACGTCTTACCAAGGCGGTAGTGGGTGTTGACTCTCATTCCAGTCAGAAAATTGTTAGGAAGTACATCACGACCGTGAGCCTCATCACGGCTAGGCCGTGATGCTTTCTGCTCTTCAGGGTCTTTCCATCACGCCCGTGATGGGAATCACGGCTGGGCCGTGATCCTTTCTGGTCTTCATTTTTAGCTTATCACGGCCGTGACCAGTGTCACGGCCTGGGTGTGATGGCTGCTGCCTCTGCTTTTTCCTTGTCTTCTTGCTCTCCCTTCCTGAAATCACTTGGCAGTTTTATTAGAAAAAGAAAACTCTTGATCTTCTCAAATTATTCAAGAGTGAAATCAAAAACAAAACTACTAAGAAAATGAAAAAGACTAAAGAGAAAGGTTAAGAAACTTTGGTTGCCTCCCAATAAGCGTTTGTTTAACGTCCCGAGCCTGACTCAAATCACCCCAGAGGGTTAATCCGGAAGAAGGTCTTGCTTGCCATGCCCTGCCTCAGTCCGTTTTCTGTAGGCTCTTGCCCTTTCATATGCTCGCATGCTGTTCCCGGACAACTCATTTAAGTCCAGCATCCTTCTATAATCAGCACGAACTCTCCACCCCGTGATGGTCCTTTTTGGGATCAACTCATTGTCTGCATTGACCACCACGGTTGTGCCACCTTTCAACTTCGGTGCTTTACCATTCTTTTTCATGCCTTTGTTGCTGAGCTCTTTCCTTGCACATTCTTCCCTTGGGAGACTCGGTAAGGCTTCCATGTCTTTTAACCACTCAAGATAGACCTCATCCCCGAAGGGTCTTTTTCCTCACTGTCATCACCATGGGATTTTACCAACACTTTTGCAAGTGAAGAACCATGGGCTTCTCGAGTTGCCCTTGCCTTTATAGTTAAGTCCACCACATCCACTCGATACACATCTGACCTCTCTACAGGGTGCTTCATTACTTCAAAGACATTGAAGACTACCTCATCATCTTGCACCCTTAGAATGAGTTTCCCTTGTCGCACATCTATCAAGGTACCCCCCGTGGCCAAGAAGGGCCTACCCAATATGATAGGGATCTCGGCGTCTTCATCCATATCAAGAATCACAAAGTCCGCCGGAAATATAAACTTGTCCACCTTCACTAACAAGTCTTCGACCACCCCATAAGGATATTTTATAGAACGATTGGCCAGTTGGAGTGACATCCGTGTATCCTTGAATTCTTTGATCCCTAACCTCTTCATCATAGAGAGGGGCATCAAGTTGATGCTTGCCCCTAGATCACATAATGCCTTCCCGAAAGTCATCCCCCCAATGGTGCATGGTATCGAAAAAGAACCGGGATCCTTCAACTTTGGAGGTAGTTTTCTTTGAAGAATGGCACTACACTCCTCGGTCAAAGCAACCGTTTCCTCATCCACTATTCTCCGCTTCTTGGTGAGAAGCTCCTTCATAAACCGGGCATAAGATGGCATTTGTTCCAAGGCTTCCGCAAATGGAATGTTGATTTGAAGTTTGCGGAAGACATCAAGGAATTTGTTGAACTGCTTATCCTGTTGAGGCTTCTTCAGTCTTTCGGGATATGGTACCTTCATGTAGGGCGGGAGGTCCTTGGGCTCTACCCACTTCTTTCTACGAAACTCTTCATCTACAAGCTTTAACCTCCCTCCTTGCTCCGGTGCCTTGCCTCTTGCTAACTCCTCTTCCTTCTCAGGTTGTTCTTCCTCAACATGTGGTGGTTTCGAGACCTCAACTTCCTGAGAACTAGTTGCACCCCTGTTAGATTCCAACACTCTACCGCTTCTAGTGGTTACGGCATTGCACTGGTTCTTAGGGTTGTTCTCGGTATCACCTGGGAGAGTGCCTGGGAGACGCTCATTTAGTTGCTTCGCGAGCTGCGCTATCTGTGTCTCAAGATTCTGAATTGCTGACCCTGTATGAGTCGCCAACTTGTCAATGGCAGTGTTCGTGTTGATTGACAATTTCTCCACTGTTGCACTCATCTTCTCAAAAGCCAGCTCCCACGGTTGTCTTCCACTATCTGTTATTTGCAATTGATTAGTCCCTGGAAGAGCCTGCTGAGTATTGCGCTGCTGGATCCCAATGTTTGGCCTCAGACCCTGTTGAGGTTGTTGCCCGGCTAGACCACCACTAGCATTACTCCAAGCGAAACCCGGATGGTCTCTCCTCATATACCCCCTATTCTGATTCTGATTGTAGTCATTCTGTCTGTTCCTCTGATAGTTGTTTTGGGGCACAGTGTCATAGAAGTTGTGGCATGAGTCCACA
Organism: Sophora flavescens; assembly: GCA_030762895.1. Taxonomy (NCBI): domain Eukaryota; kingdom Viridiplantae; phylum Streptophyta; class Magnoliopsida; order Fabales; family Fabaceae; genus Sophora; species Sophora flavescens. The sequence goes on from JAUPTC010000017.1 coordinate 1,357,038, forward strand.
TGTTCCTGAGAGAAATTCAGCGGACAAATCTGAGTGTCATGATCTCCATTACAATTGTCACAACCCGGAGGCATTCCCTCGTGTATCACATTAACCTTTTTGTTCCCCGATAATGCCGCATTCTGCATCTTCAACAGTCTGTTTTGCTCTAGAATGGCTTCCATTGTCGCAGAACTGATTCCACTCGAGGTTTCCCTACCACGGTTGTAATCATTATATGACATCTTTTCTAGTAATGCCCATCCATCCTCAGTCGATAAATATGAAAAAGAACCGCCAGCTGCGGCATCACAGTTCATCTGATAGCGTCCCCTCAACCCATTAAAGAAATGCTGAACCTTGGAAACCGGGTCAAAGAACGCTGAAGGGCATCTTCTCAAAAGCATGTTGTACCTCTCCCAAGCTTCATTATAAGTTTCATCATCCGTCTGCCTGAAAGATGTAACGGCTACTCTTGCTTGTGCCGCTTTCTGAGGAGGAAAATATTTGGTTAGGAACTTCTGTGCCATTTGCTCCCAAGTTCTGATGTTGTTCCTATCCAAGCTGTCAACCCAATCGCGAGCGACATCCCTAAGAGAGAGAGGGAAGAGCCGCAAGCGAAACTCATCTTGTGAGACTCCTCTTGCCTTCTGTAAGTCACAAGCTTCAAGGAAGTGAGTGATGTGTCTATGAGGGTCTTGTTTGCCACTGCCATCAAACTGATTCTCGCGGATCTGGGCTGTGACACATCCTTCCACTCTGAAGGAGTCTGTATTCAGGTTGCCCCTCACAATAGAAGAAGCACAATCCTCCAAGTTTGGTAGGTCGTATTCGAATAGAGGCTTGTAACGAGGAGGAGGAGGGTTTTCTTCAGCCATGCCTTCTATTTTAATTCCTTCAATTCTTTTTCGTTCCCTGGCTTCTTTCCTTAATTGCCTCTCGGTCCTGGTGATCTCTGAATCAAATAGCAAGTCCTCTTGTGGAAGGGTACCTCGCATACAAAAACAAGCAAAGACCAAGTGGAATCAAAGAAGCAGAGAAAAATAATAGCAATTAAATAAAAGAAAATAAAAACGAAAGTCAGCTTAACCAAATAACCGAATTTCCTAAAAATTAGGAAAATTGGTTGTGCCAATCCCCGGCAACGGCGCCAAAAACTTGTTGACTCACCGGCAAGTGTACCGGGTCGTCGCAAGTAATAAAACACGGTAAGAATCTACCGAGGTCGAACACAAGGATTGGGCTACCAATTCTACTAATTTCGCAAGAAGTCCGATGCGTTTGGTCAAGTAACAGAAAGTGGTTGCCCGCCAAAAACTTGTTGACTCACCGGCAAGTGTACCGGGTCGTCGCAAGTAATAAAACACGGTAAGAATTGTTGTGACTCCGGCAAGTGTACCGGGTCGTCGCAAGTAATAAAAACACGGTAAGAGTCTACCGAGGTCGAACACAAGGATTGGGTTACCAATTCAACTAAATTGTCAAGAAATCCGATACGTTGGTTAAGCAATAGAGGGTGGTTGAGAGAGAGAGAATAGGATTGTAATCGAAATTTAATTAACAAATCTAAATAACTAATTAACTAAAAATCAGAAAACTAAATTGTCCAAGGTCACAATTCCACCTACCCAACATGTATACCCAAGTGATGATGTATTCCTCCCTAAGTTCAATTACAATGTCAACCGGGACCCCTAAATTCTCCTAAATCCACGGTCGTGCTCAAATAGGACGTATTCGACGATTGGATTAATTACTTGCAGGTCTCATAATCCTAATCTTGAATTCTGTTAATTCTTGTTCCCTAAATGGTTGCACTAATCTCCTAATTCCACGGTGGGTGCTCATTATTCGATTAGTGATTCCAATTCAAGTTCTAAAACGTGAATCGCCGTTTGGCCTTAACACGTTTAACTAGTTAATCATGCAACACATATGATCAACACAATCAATTCAGAATTGGAAAACATTAATTAAAAAAAGGAAAGGAAAACATACATCACATTGAATCTACACTGCCATGGGCGGCTTCATTGTTCCCTCGGACGAAGGGGATTAGTTCCTCATGCTGATAGACAAACACTTGGACATAATCACACACGTAAAATAAAAGAAAAGAGAAAAGGAGACGCAGCTCCAAGGAGAACAAGGATTTGTAATTACTGCCCTAACCTAAGTGGAAAAACTGGCTACTCAAGATTGGATCCCGTTTCTGATATGCAACAGCCTTTAAATAGTATTCCTGATCTGCGCTCTCTCGCGAGGCGAGCAGACTTTCGCGAGGCGAGAATTAAAATTAGCGTGCTTTCAATTTAAACTCTCGCGAGGCGAAGGTATGTTCGCGAGGCGAGTCTTCAATTCTAGGCTGTGACCTGCATCACGGCTGGGCCGTGATGGTCTCTGACTTCCAGGGTCTTCAAACTCTCGCGGGGCGAGAGGCTTCTCGCGGGGCGAGTCTTCAACCTTAAACTGCCACGGGCGTGGTATTCATCACGGCTTGGCCGTGATGGTCTATGTCTTGCTGGTCTTCAGACTCTCGCGAGGCGAGAGTACACTCGCGGGGCGAGTGTCTCAGAATTTCAATTTCCACTATTTCTTTGCTTTCCTTGACTCCCGGAGTTTCACTTATTTAACCTGAAACAACAAAAGCACCCACAAGCGTAATTCTATTCAAAATAACCTAAAAACTACACAAAAGACGCAAAACGAGTCAAAGTCCAACTTAGGAACAAAACAAGGCAAATTTGGGCGAAAACGAGAGTGAACTCGAATAAATAGGCACATAAACCCTAGCTCATCTAGTCATAAAACTAGATAAGCCAGAGGCTTATCAAAATACCCCAAACTTAAACCTTGCTTGTCCCCAAGCAAGCTTAAAACTCAAAAAGGACTCAAGACTTGGCAAGCCTAAAGGAATCAATCGATTTCGCACAAATTTAATGCAACTTTACAAAACAGTTTTTTCTCCTATGATCTCCCCCCTACATCAATGTAATCCCCACATTCATTTACTTTAGACCATTGAGAACTTCATCATTCATGCAATCATTAGTCTAAGTTGAGGATCAGGGTCACACACAAAAGGAAGATCACCAATTTCAAACAATTGCCTTCCTCACAAGGGTATGTAAAATTTCACTCATTCGCTCAATTCGTCAAGGCTTTCAACTTTTTCACTCAATTTCACTTATCAAGAGCACTTCCCATGAATTTGATTTCCATCTCAAAAATGGTCCCCACGTAAACATGTATGCAACATCAGAAGGTCTTTTAAAGGTTGTAATGGGGCCTGGCTCAGGGTAGGATAATGAAGGATATTTAGGCTTAAGTCCCTAGGAACTAAGAGAGCATGAGCATTTTGACACTTTTTTCCACTCAAATTCCTTTTTCCATTTTTCATTTGGGCTCGGGTGACTACAGCCTTTTCCTTGCTAATCCTTTTGTTCTGCCCCTTTTCCTTTGGCAATTTTTTTTTCTTTTTTTTTTTTTTCACCTTGGGTTTCAACCTTTATTTTTCTTTTTCTCACCCCAAAATGACATACCTCCTTGTAGCCACCCCAAACTTAGTTTCTCACAACCTTTCTCTTGCTCATTTCCATGCTCTCCTAATCCTAAGATTGGGTTAACATGGTTTTTCAGATTTGGCTCGTAATGTAGGGTCATTAAGAAACAATAGGTCAATTGGGCTCAATTTGGCTAACTAGGGAACATGCATTAAGGATGGTTCAATTTATGGCCATGTGGTTATTTCAAAGAAAATTGCCTAAATCATTTGATGCAACACATAAACATGCAAACCATATAGAGATTCAAGCAAATTCGGGAAAGTGCAACCTAACAGTGATTCACACATTCAAAAACAGAGTTGGAGGTTCAAATTCCTCACCTGGACATTTTGCAAATTGTTTGACCGAGATACAATTCCTAGTGTGTGCACCCCCCTCACCCCAAACTTATCATAAATCAAGTAATCACAACAAAGTTCTCAAAGTTCAGTTTTCAATTTTTAAGTGGGGATAAACTTTTCTATTATTAGAACCTAGGGGGAAATCATCAATGGTCAAATAATTATTGCAATTAATCTATGCTCAATTCAATCAAAATCCAACAAGCTTGCCGACACGACATTCATACAAAAACTCTTGATCTTCTCAAATTATTCAAGAGCGACAAACAAAAACAAAACAAAAAGCAAACACAAAAACAAAAGTTAGGAAAAGAGAGGGATACCTAGCTTGGGTTGCCTCCCAAGAAGCGCTTGTTTAACGTCCCGAGCCTGACTTATTACGAAGCATCCACCTGGATCCCATAGTCTGTGGTACAGAGGCCAAGAGATGCTCATCATATGCGATTCTCCACCCGGATCAAAAGGTTTATGAAGTGGCCCTCGTAGGAGCAATATGACCTTATCATCAACTCCACCCAGCCAGTGTGTGAAAACTCCATTGACCTCTTCAATTATGACCTCACTTCCTCTCGGGTCAATTGGTGTTTTCACGAGGAAGTGTGCTAGACAAGTGGGAGGGACCAACTTACCCATGTCCACACATGCATGCAAGCCAACATAGTTATCCAATGCATCAAAATCAGGTTGCTTGGCAAGCATGGTGAAGTCCTCTGCCACTTTATCTTCATCTTGATCTTTACCCCCTTGCTCCGGTGCCTTGTCCTTTGCCAACTCCTCTTCCTCTGGTTGCTCTTCCTCATCATGTGGTTGTTCCTGGGCCTTGTCGCTTGTCAATTCCTTTTCCTCCGGTTGTTCTTCCTCAACATGTGGTAGTTCTTCCTCAACTCCCTGAGAACTCGTTACACCCCAGTCATATTCCAACACCCCACTGCTTCTAGTTGTTGTGGCATTGCATTGGTTCTTAGGGTCGTTCTCGGTATCAACTGGGAGAGTCTCTGGGGGACACTCATTTAGTTGTTTTGTGAGATGGGCAATCTGCATCTCTAGATTCTGAAGTGCCACCCCTGTCTGCGAGGTTGCCAACTTATCAATTGTCGCATTCATCTTCTCAAAAGATGTGGCTGTAACAGTTGACAACTTCTCAAGAGCCAACTCCCAAGGTTGTGGTTGCCAATTCTGTTGAGGTTGCTGTTGCCGATTTTGTTGAGGTTGTGGCTGCCAGGCTAGACCATCGTCAGCATTACTCCAAGCGACATCCGGATGGTCTCTACTCATATCACCCCAATACTGATTCTGACTCTGATAGTTGTTCTGGGGCACGCTGTCATTATGCCATGGTTCCACATATACTTGAGGGAAGTAGAACGGACAACTCCAAGTGTCATGGTTCCCATCACAATATTCGCAACCCGGAAGCATTCCTACGTGTACCTCGCATACAAAACAAGGCAAGACCAAGTGGAATCAAAGAAGTAGAGAGATAGTAGAAAATAAAAAGAAAATAATAAAAATAAAAAATAAGAACAAAAATAACTTAACCAAATAATCAAACTCCCCTAAAATCAGAAAAATTGGTTGTGCCAATCCCCGGCAACGGCGCCAAAAACTTGTTGTGACTCCGGCAAGTGTACCGGGTCGTCGCAAGTAATAAAAACACGGTAAGAGTCTACCGAGGTCGAACACAAGGATTGGGTTACCAATTCAACTAAATTGTCAAGAAATCCGATACGTTGGTTAAGCAATAGAGGGTGGTTGAGAGAGAGAGAGAATAGGATTGTAATCGAAATTTAATTAACAAATCTAAATAACTAATTAACTAAAAATCAGAAAACTAAATTGTCCAAGGTCACAATTCCACCTACCCAACATGTATACCCAAGTGATGATGTATTCCTCCCTAAGTTCAATTACAATGTCAACCGGGACCCCTAAATTCTCCTAAATCCACGGTCGTGCTCAAATAGGACGTATTCGATGATTGGATTAATTACTTGCAGGTCTCATAATCCTAATCTCGAATTCTGTTAATTCTTGTTCCCTAAATGGTTGCACTAATCTCCTAATTCCACGGTCGTGCTCATTATTCGATTAGTGATTCCAATTCAAGTTCTAAAACGTGAATCGCCGTTTGGCCTTAACACGTTTAACTAGTTAATCATGCAACACATATGATCAACACAATCAATTCAGAATTGGAAAACATTAATTAAAAAAAGGAAAGGAAAACATACATCACATTGAATCTACACTGCCATGGGCGGCTTCATTGTTCCCTCGGACGAAGGGGATTAGTTCCTCATGCTGATAGACAAACACTTGGACATAATCACACACGTAAAATAAAAGAAAAGAGAAAAGGAGACGCAGCTCCAAGGAGAACAAGGATTTGTAATTACTGCCCTAACCTAAGTGGAAAAACTGGCTACTCAAGATTGGATCCCGTTTCTGATATGCAACAGCCTTTAAATAGTATTCCTGATCTGCGCTCTCTCGCGAGGCGAGCAGACTTTCGCGAGGCGAGAATTAAAATTAGCGTGCTTTCAATTTAAACTCTCGCGAGGCGAAGGTATGTTCGCGAGGCGAGTCTTCAATTCTAGGCTGTGACCTTCATCACGGCTGGGCCGTGATGGTCTCTGACTTCCAGGGTCTTCAAACTCTCGCGGGGCGAGAGGCTTCTCGCGGGGCGAGTCTTCAACCTTAAACTGCCACGGGCGTGGTATTCATCACGGCTTGGCCGTGATGGTCTCTGTCTTGCTGGTCTTCAGACTCTCGCGAGGCGAGAGTACACTCGCGGGGCGAGTGTCTCAGAATTTCAATTTCCACTATTTCTTTGCTTTCCTTGACTCCCGGAGTTTCACTTATTTAACCTGAAACAACAAAAGCACCCACAAGCGTAATTCTATTCAAAATAACCTAAAAACTACACAAAAGACGCAAAACGAGTCAAAGTCCAACTTAGGAACAAAACAAGGCAAATTTGGGCGAAAACGAGAGTGAACTCGAATAAATAGGCACATAAACCCTAGCTCATCTAGTCATAAAACTAGATAAGCCAGAGGCTTATCAAGAATCTACCGAGGTCGAACACAAGGATTGGGCTACCAATTCTACTAATTTCGAGAGAAGTCCGATGCGTTTGGTCAAGTAACAGAAAGTGGTTGAGATCTGAGAGAAAAGAGGATCGCAAGCAAATCACAAATTAAATAAAGATATGTAGTGAAATATGGAATTAAAGGCATCTAAGGTCTCAAATCCACCTACCCAATCATGCATAGTACCCAAGTGATGATGATCTCCTCCCTAGGTTCAATTTTAATGTCAACGGGACCCCCAAATTCTCCTAAATTCACAGTCGTGCTCAATAGGACGTATTCGACGATTTGAGTTAATTACTTACTAGGTCTCATAACCCTAATCTCGAATTCTATTAATTCTTGTTCCCTATAAGGTTGCACCGAAATCCTATTCACTCTCGTGCAATACTCGATCGATGATCCCAATTCAAGTTCTAAAACGCGAATCGCCGATCAGCCTCAACACGTTTAACTAGTCGATCACGCAAGCATATGATCAACACAATGAAATCAGAATTGGAAAACAATAATTGAATTAAAGGAGAGAGAGATACATCACATGAACACTATACCGCCATGGGTGGCTTCATCGATCCCTTAGACAAGGGGATTAGTTCCTCATGTCCGTAACAACGACACACGTACAATCGGAATTCATCATAAACCTAAGTAAAGAAAAGGGAAAGAGGGAGACGCAGCCCCAGAATAAGGATTCTAAAAGATCTATATCTGTTTTGATTCAAACAAAAAGTCCCAAATCTGTTCTGAACTGGTTTATTTATAGGGAGGCCACGCGTCACGGCCGTGATGGCCATCACGGCCAGGCCGTGACGCATTCTGGAATGGGCGCGCTTTCAAATATGGGGCATCACTGCCGTGAGCCTCATCACGGCTAGGCCGTGATAGCTTCTGTCTCCACCATCTGTTCTGTCACGGCCATGAGGGGTATCACGGCTAGGCCGTGACAGCTTCTGACTTTTTCCTCCTGGATTGTCACGGCCGTGATGTGCATCACGGCTAGGCCGTGACAGATTCTGACTTTTGCCTTCTGCCCTGCTTGATCATGGCCGTGATGGTGATCACGGCCAGGCCGTGATGGGCTCTGTTTGGCTCATATTCTTCACTTTTCAACCCCTATTCCATCAAAGCTTCATCAAGGCTAATTTCTGAGCATTTTTCCTTAAATCCCTGCAAAACAACACCAAGAAACCGCTTCACCCGTTCCAAGGGAAAAACTAACAAAAATCAACTAATTATGCCTAAACTATATGAAAAATGCATGCGAAAGTGCACATGAAATATGATGTAAAATCACAATATCAGAACTCCGGACCCAATTTAGCCTTGATTTTGGCCTAATTTGACACTTCAAGTGAAACCTAAAATTGTAGGTCTCTTCCTTATCATTCTTGGGACAGCAAGATCACCAAAATCCGATATCTGTAGCTCTAGTAATGCTATGCGCAAGGCAACAAGGTCAGGATGAGTGAAAAATCCGAAAATTAACAATGTTTAGCAATTAAGCCCAATAATGTAAAAGCAAAAACAATGATTGTGAAAGCTGTCTAATTTTCGTCTCTCTCTGGCTTGTGCGGCTGTAAACCGCTATTTATTCTTATTAATTCTGACCTAACCCTAGACCAAATTAAGGGCCTCTGAATAAGCTTTCCAACAAGGTATCATATGCCTTAATTGGACTTAAGATGAGTAAGTTAGGACCATTTAAGTGAAGGAACATCATGGACTGTGCACTGATCCGTGCCAGAGAACTCGTGACCCAATTTAGCCATGATTTTGGCCTAATTTGACAATTCTTGTGAAACCTGAAATTGTAGGTCACTTCCTTATCTTTCTAGGGACATCAAGATGAACTAAATCCGATATCTGTAGCTCAAGTTATGCTCTGCACAAGTCAACAAGGTTAGGATGAGTGAAAAATCCGAAAATTAACAATGTTTAGCTATTAAGCCTAATAATGTAAAAGCAAAGACAATGATTGTAAAAGTTGTCTAATTTCCGTCTCTCTCTGGCTTGTGCGGTTGTAAACTGGTATTTGTGCTTATTAATACTGACCTAACCCTAGACCAAATCAAGGGCCTCTGAATAAGCTTTCCAACAAGGTATCATATACCTTAATTGGGCTTAAGATGAGTAAGTTATGCCCATTTAAGTGAAGGAACAACAAGGACTGTTCACTGATCCGCGCAAGAGAACTCGTGACCCAATTTAGCCTTGATTTTTGCCTAATTTGACAATTCATTTGAAACCTGAAATTGTAGGTCTCTTCCTTATCTTTCTAGGGACAGCAAGATCACCAAAATCCGATATCTGTAGCTCTAGTTATGCTCTGTGCAAGGCAACAAAGTCATGATGAGTGAAAAATCCGAAAATTAACAATGTTTAGCAATTAAGCCGAATAATGTAAAAGCAAAAACAATGATTGTAAAAGTTTTCTAATTTCCGTCTCACTCTGGCTTGTGCGGCTGTAAACCGCTATTGATGCTTGTTAATCCTGACCTAACCCTAGACCAAATTAAGGGCCTCTGAATAAGCTTTCCAACAAGGTATCATATGCCTTAATTGGGCTTAAGATGAGTAAGTTATGCCCATTTAAGTGAAGGAACAACAAGGACTGCTCACTGATCCGCGCAATAGAACTCGTGACCCAATTTAGCCTTATTTTTGCCTAATTTGACAATTCATTTGAAACTTGAAATTGTAGGTCTCTTCCTTATCTTTCTAGGGACAGCAAGATCACCAAAATCCGATATCTGTAGCTCTAGTTATGCTCTGTGCAAGGCAACAAAGTCATGATGAGTGAAAAATCCGAAAATTAACAATGTTTAGAAATTAAGCCGAATAATGTAAAAGCAAAAACAATGATTGTAAAAGTTTTCTAATATCCGTCTCACTCTGGCTTGTGCGGCTGTAAACCGCTATTTATGCTTATTAATCCTGACCTAACCCTAGATCAAATTAAGGGCCTCTGAATAAGCTTTCCAACAAGGTATCATATGCCTTAATTGGGCTTAAGTTGCGTAAGTTAGGCCCATTTAAGTGAAGGAACATCATGGACTGCGCACTGATCTGCGCCAAAGAACTCGGTACCTAATTTGGCCTAATTTTACAATTCTTGTGAAACCTAAAATTGTAGGTCTCTTCCTTATCTTTCTAGGGACAGCAAGATCACCAAAATCCGATATCTGTAGCTCTAGTTTTGCTCTGCGCAAGGGAACAAGGTCAGGATGAGTGAAAAATCCGAAAATTAACAATGTTTAGCAATTAAGCCCAATAATGTAAAAGCAAAAACAATGATTGTAAAAGTTGTCTAATTTCCGTCTCTCTCTGGCTTGTTCGGCTGTAAACTGCTATTTATTCTTATTAATCCTGACCTAACTCTAGACCAAATTAAGGGCCTCTGAATAAGCTTTCAAACAAGGTATCATATGCCTTAATTGGGCTTGAGATGCGTAAGTTAGGCCCATTTAAGTGAAGGAACATCATGGACTGCGCACTGATCCACGCCAGAGAACTCGTAACCCAATTTAGCCTTGATTTTGGCCAAATTTGAGAATTCTTGTGAAACCAGAAATTGTAGGTCTCTTCCTTATCTTTCTAGGGACAGCAAGTTCACCAAAATCCGATATCTGTAGCTCTAGTTTTGCTCTGCACAAGGCAACAAGGTCATAATGAGTGAAAAATCTGAAAATTAACAATGTTTACAATTAAGCCCAATAATGTAAAACCAAAAACAATGATTGTAAAAGTTGTCTAATTTTCGTCTCTCTCTGGCTTGATGTAAACTGCTATTTTTGCTTATTAATCCAGACCTAACCCTAGACCAAATTAAGGGCCTCTAAATACGCTTTCAAACAAGGTATCATATGCCTTAATTGGGCTTAAGATGAGTAAGTTAGGCCCATTTAAGTGAAGGAACATCATGGACTGCGCACTGATCCGCGCTACAGGACTAGGGACCCAATTTAGCCTTGATTTTGGCCTAATCTGACAATTCTTATGAATCCTGAAATTGTAGGTCTCTTCCTTATCTTTCTAGGGACAGCAAGATCACCAAAATCCGATATCTGTAGCTCTAGTTATGGTCTGCGCAAGGCAAAAAAGTCAGGATGAGTGAAAAATCCGAAATTTAACAATGTTTAGCAATTAAGCCCAATAATGTAAAAGAAAAAACAATGATTGTAAAGGTTGTCTAATTTTCGTCTCTTCCTGGATTGTGCGGCAGTAAATTGGGAACATCATGGACTCCGCACTGATCCGTGCCCGAGAACTCGGGACCCAATGTAGCCTTGATTTGGGCCTAATTTGACAATTCTTGTGAAACCCGAAATTGTATGTCTCTTCCTTATCTTTCTAGGGAAAGCAAGATCACCAAAATCCGATATCTGTAGCTCTAGTTATGCTCCGCGCAAGGCAACAAGGTCAGGATGAGTGAAAAATCAGAAAATTAACAATGTTTAGCAATTAAGCCCAATAATGTAAAAGCGAAAACAAAGATTGTAAAAGTTGTCTAATTTTCGTCTCTCTCTGGCTTGTGCGGCTGTAAACTGCTATTTATGCTTATTAATCGTAACCTAACCCTTGACCAAATTAAGGGCCTCTAAATAAGCTTTCCAACAAGGTATCATATGCCTTAATTGGGCTTAAGAAGAGTAAGTCAGGCCCATTTAAGTGAAGGAACATCATGGGCTGCACACTGATCCGCGCCAGAGAACTCGGGACCCAATGTAGCCTTGATTTTGGCCTAATTTGATAATTCTTGTGAAACCTGAAATTGTAGGTCTCTTCCTTATCCTTCTAGGGACAGCAAAATCACTAAAATCCGATATCTATTGATCAAGTTATGCTCACCGCAAGTCAACAAGGTCAGGATGAGTGAAAAATCTGAAAATTAACAATGTTTAGCAATTAAGCCCAATAATGTAAAAGCAAAAATAATGATTGTAAAAGTTGTCTAATTTCCGTCTCTCTCTGCCTTATGCGGTTGTAAACTGCTATTTATGCTTATTAATCCTGACCTAACCCTAGACCAAATTAAGGGCCTCTGAATAAGCTTTCCAACAAGGTATCATATGCCTTAATTGGGCTTAAGATGAGTAAGTTAGGCCCATTTAAGTGAAGGAACATCATGGACTGCGCACTGATCCGCGCCAGAGAACTCGGGACCAAATTTAGCCTTTATTTTGCCCTAATTTGACAATTCATGTGAAACCTGAAATTGTAGGCCTCTTCCTTATCTTTCTAGGGACAGCTACATCACTAAAATCCAATATCTGTAGCTCTAATTATGCTCTGCGCAAGGCAACAAGGCCAGGATGAGTGAAAAATCCGAAAATTAACAATGTTTAACAATTAAGCCCAATTAAGCCCAATAATGTAAAAGCAAAAACATTGATTGTAAAAGTTGTCTAATTTCCGTCTCTCCCTGGCTTGTGCGGCTGTAAACTGCTATTTAGGCTTATTAATCCCGACATAACCCTAGGCCAAATGAAGGGCCTCTGAAAAAGCTTTCCAACAAGGTATCGTGTGCCTTAATTGGGCTTAAGATGAGTAAGTTAGGCCTATTTAAGTGAAGGAACACCATGGAATGCCCACTGATCTGTGCCAGAGAACTCAGGCCCAATTAAACCTTGATTTTGGCCTAATTTGACAATTCTGGTGAAACCTGAAATTGTAGGTCTCTTCCTTATCTTTCTAGGGACAGCAAGATCACCAAAATCCGATATCTGTAGCTCTAGTTATGCTCTTCGCAAGGCAACAAGGTCAGGATGAGTGAAAAATCCAAAAATTAACAATGTTTAGCAAATAAGCCCAATTAAGCCCAAAAATGTAAAAGCAAAAACAATGATTGTAAAAGTTGTCTAATTTCCGTCTCTCTCTGGCTTGTGCGGCTGTAAACATCTATTTATGCTTATTAATCCTGACCTTGCCCTAGACCAAATTAAGGGCCTTTGAATAAGTTTTCCAACAAGGTATCATGTGCCTTAATTGGGCTTAAGATGAGTAAGTTAGGCCCATTTAAGTGAAGGAACATCATGGACTGCGCACTGATCCGTGCTAGAGAACTCGGGACCCAATGTAGCCTTGATTTTGGCCTAATTTGACAATTCTTGTGAAATCTGAAATTGTAAGTCTCTTCCTTATTTTCTAGGGACAGCAAGATCACCAAAATCTGATATATGTAGCTCAAGCTATGCTATGCGCAAGACAACAAGGTCAGGATGAGTGAAAAATCCGAAAATTAACAATGTTTAGCAATTAAGCCCAATAATGTAAAAGCAAAAACAATGATTGTAAAAGTTGTCTAACTTTCGTCTATCTCTAGCTTGGGCGGCTGTAAACTGCTATTTATGCTTATTGATCCTAACCTAACCCTAGACCAAATTAAGGGCCTCTGAATAAGCTTTCCAACAAGGTATCATATGCCTTAATAGGGCTTAAGATGAGTAAGTTAGGCCTATTTAAGTGAAGGAACCTCATGGGCTGCACACTGATCCGTGCCAGAGAACTCGGGACCCAATGTAGCCTTGATTTTGTCCTAATTTGACGATTCTTGTGAAACCTGAAATTGTAGGTCTCTTTCTTATCTTTCTAGGGACATCAAGATCACCAAAGTCCAATATCTGTATCTTTAGTTATGCTTTCCGTAAGGCAACATGGTCAGGATGAGTGAGAAATCCAAAAATTAACAATGTTTAGCAATTAAGCCCAATTAAGCCCAATAATGTAAAAGCAAAAACATTGATTGTAAAAGTTGTTTAATTTCCGTCTCTCTCTGGTTTGTGCGGCTGTAAACTGCTATTTATGCTTATTAATCCTGACCTAACCCTAGACCAAATAAAGGGCCTCTGAATAAGCTTTCCAACATGGTATCATAAGCCTTAATTGGGCTTAAGATGAGTAAGTTTGGCAAATTTAAGTGAAGGAACATCATGGACTGCGCACAGATCCGTGCCAGAAAACACGGCACCTAATTTAGCCTTGATTTTGGCCTAATTTGACAATTCATGTGAAGCATGAAATTGTAGGTCTCTTCCTTATCTTTCTAGGGACAGAAAGATCACCAAAATCCGATATCTGTAGCTCTAGTTATGCTCTCCGCAAGGCAACAAGGTCAGGATGAGTGAAAAATCCGAAAATTAACAATGTTTAGCAATTAAGCCCAATAATGTAAAAGCAAAAATAATGATTGTAAAAGTTGTCTAATTTATGTCTCTCTCTGGCTTGTTTGACTGTAAACTGCTATTTTTGCTTATTAATCCTGACCTACCCTAGACCAAATTAAGGGCCTCTGAATAAACTTTACAACAAGGTATCATATGCCTTAATTAAGCTTAAGATGAGTAAGTTAGGACCATTTATGTGAACGAATATCTTGGACTGCGCACTGAACCGTGCCAGAGAACTCGGGACCGAATTTAGCCTTAATTTTGGCCAAATTTGACAATTCTTGTGAAACCTGAAATTGTAGGTCTCTTCCTTATCTTTCTAGGGACAGCAAGATCACAAAAATCCGATATTTGTAGATCATGTTATGCTCTCCGCAAGGCAACAAGGTCAGGATGAGTGAAAAATCCGAAAATTAACAATGTTTAGCAATTAAGCCCAATAATGTAAAAGCAAAAATAATGATTGTAAAAGTTGCCTAATTTCCGTCTAACTCGTGCTTGTGCGGCTGTAAACTACTATTTATGCTTATTAATCCTGACACAACCCTAGACCAAATTTAGTGCCTCCGAATAAGCTTAACAACAAGGTATCATATGCCTTAATTGGGCTTAAGATAAGTATGTTAGGCCCATTTAAGTGAAGGAACATCATGGACTGCACAATGATCCGTGCCAGAGATCTCGAGACCCAATTTAGCCTTGATTTTGGCCTAATTTGATAATTCTTGTGAAACCTGAAATTGTAGGTCTCTTCCTTATCTTTCTAGGGACAGCAAGATCACAAAATTCCGATATCTGTATCTCTAGTTATGCTTTGCGCAAGGCAACAAGGTCACCATGAGTGAAAAATCTGAAAATTAACAATGTTTAGCAATTAAAACCAATTATGCCCAATAATGTGAAAGCAAAAACAATTATTGAAAAAGTTGTCTAATTTTTATCTCTCTATGGCTTGCACGGCTGTAAACTGTTATTTATGCTTATTAATCTTGGCCTTACCCTAGACCAAATGAAGGGCCTCTGAATAAGCTTTCCAACAAGGTATCATAAGCCTTAATTGGGCTTAAGATGAGTAAGTTAGGCCCATTTAAGTGAAGGAACATCATGGACTGCGCACTAATCCCCGCCAGAGAACTCGGGACCCAATTTAGCCTTGATTTTGGCCTAATTTGACAATTCTGGTGAAACCTAAAATTGTAGGTCTCTTCCTTATCTTACTAGGAACAACAAGATCACCAAAATCCGATATTTGTATCTCTAGTTATGCTTTGCGGAAGGCAACAAGGTCAGGATGAGTGAAAAATCCGAAAATTAACAATGTTTAGCAATTCAGCCCAATTAAGCCCAATAATGTAAAAGCAAAAACATTGATTGTAAAAGTTGTCTAATTTCCGTCTCTCTCTGGCTTCTGTGGCTGTAAACTACTATTTATTCTTATTAATCCTGACCTAACCCTAGACCAAATTAAGGGCCTCTGAATAAGCTTTCCAACAAGGTATCATATGCCTTAATTGGGCTTAATAAGAGTAAGTTAGGCCCATTTAAGTGAAGGAACATCATGGACTTCGCACTGATCCGCGCCATAGAACTCGGGACCCAATTTAGCCTTGATTTTGGCCGAAATTGACAATTCTTGTGTATCCTAAAATTGTAGGTCTCTTCCTTATCTCTCTAGGGACAGCAAGATCACCAAAATCCGATATCTGTAGCTCTAGTTATGCTCTGCGCAACGCAACAAGGTCAGGATGAGTGAAAAATCCAAAAATTAACAATGTTTAGCAATTAAGCCCAATAATGTGAAAGCAAAAACAATAATTGTAAGTTGTCTAATTTCCGTCTCTCTGGCTTGTGCGACTGTAAACTGCTATTTATGCTTATTAATCCTGACATAACCCTAGACCAAATTTAGGGCCTTTGAATAAGTTTTCCAACAAGGTATCATATGCCTTAATTGGGCTTAAGATGAGTAAGTTAGGCCCATTTAAGTGAAGGAACATCATGGATTGCACACTGATCCGTGCCAGAGAACTCAGGACCCAATTTAGCCTTGATTTTGGCCTAATTTGACAATTCTTGTGAAACCTGAAATTGTAGGTCTCTTCCTTATCTTTCTCGGGACAACAAGATCACCAAAATCCAATATCTGTATCTCTAGTAATGCTTTGCGGAAGGCAACAAGGTCAGGATGAGTGAAAAATCCGAAAATTAACAATGTTTAGCAAATTAAGTCCAATTATGCCCAATAATGTAAAAGCAAAAACATTGGTTGTAAAATTTGTTTAATTTCCGTCTCTCTCTGGCTTGTGTGGCTGTAAACTGTTATTTACGCTTATTGATCCTGACCTAACCCTAGACCAAATTAAGGGCCTCTGAATAAGCTTTCCAACAAGGTATCATATGCCTTAATTGGGCTTAATATGAGTAAGTTAGGCCCATTTAAGTGAAGGAACATCATGGACTTCGCACTGATCCGCGCCATAGAACTCGGGACCCAGTTTAGCCTTGATTTTGGCCGAAATTGACAATTCTTGTGTTTCCTGAAATTGTAGGTCTCTTCCTTATCTCTCTAGGGACAGCAAGATCACCAAAATCCGATATCTGTAGCTCTAGTTATGCTCTGCGCACCGCAACAAGGTCAGGATGAGTGAAAAATCCGAAAATTAACAATGTTTAGCAATTAAGCCCAATAATGTAAAAGCAAAAACAATAATTGTAAAAGATGTCTAATTTCCGTCTCTCTGGCTTGTGCGGCTGTAAACTGCTATTTATGCTTATTAATCCTGACATAACCCTAGACCAAATTTAGGGCCTTTGAATAAGTTTTCCAACAAGGTATCATATGCCTTAATTGGGCTTAAGATGAGTAAGTTAGGCCCATTTAAGTGAAGGAACATCATGGATTGCACACTGATCCGTGCCAGAGAACTCAGGACCCAATTTAGCCTTGATTTTGGCCTAATTTGACTATTCTTGTGAAACCTGAAATTGTAGGTCTCTTCCTTATCTTTCTAGGGACAACAAGATCACCAAAATCCGATATTTGTATCTCTAGTAATGCTTTGCCGAAGGCAACAAGGTCAGGATGAGTGAAAATTCCAAAAATTAACAATGTTTAGCAAATTAAGCCCAATTATGCCCAATAATGTAAAAGCAAAAACATTGGTTGTAAAATTTGTTTAATTTCCGTATCTCTCTGGCTTGTGCGGCCATAAACTGCTATTTACGCTTATTAATCCTGACCTAACCCTAGACCAAATTAAGGGCCTCTGAATAAGCTTTCCAACAAGATATCATATGCCTGAATTGGGCTTAAGATGAGTAAGTTTAGCCCATTTAAGTGAAGGAACATCATGAACTACACACTGATCCGCGCTAGAGAAATTGGGACCCATTGTAGCCTTGATTTTTGCCTAATTTGACAATTCTAGTCAAACCTGAAATTGTAGGTCTCTTCCTTATCTACCTAGGGACAGCAAGATCACCAAAATCCGATATCTGTAGATCAACTTATGCTCTCCGCAAGGCAACAAGGTCGGGATGAGTGAAAAATCCGAAAATTGACAATGTTTAGCAATTAAGCCCAATTAAGCCCAATAATTTAAAAGCAAAAACAATGATTGTAAAAGTTGTCTAATTTTCGTCTCTCTCTGGCTTGTGTGGCTGTAAACTGCTATTTATTCTTATTAATACTGACCTAACCCTAGACCAAATTAAGGGCCTCTGAATAAGCTTTCCAACAAGGTATCATATGCCTTAATTGGGCTTAAGATGAGTAAGTTAGGCCCATTTAAGTGAAGGAACATCAGGGACTGCGTACTGATCCACGCTAGAGAACTCGGGACCCAATGTAGCCTTGGTTTTGGCCTATGTTGACAATTCTTGTGAAACGTGAAATTGTAGGTCTCTTCCTTATCTTTCTAGGGACAACAAGATCACCAAAATCCGATATATGTATCTCTAATTATGCTTTGCGCAAGGCAACAAGGTCAGGATGAGTGAAAAATCTGAAAATTAACAATGTTTGGCAATTAAGCCCAATTATGCCCAATAATGTAAAAGCAAAAACAATGATTTTAAAAGTTGTCAAATTTCCATCTCTCACTAGCTTGTGCGGCTGTAAACTGGTATTTATGCTTATTAATCTTCACCTAACCCGAGCCAAATTAAGGGCCTCTGAATAAGCTTTCCAACAAGGTATCATATGCCTAAATTGGGCTTAAGATGAGTAAGCTAGGCCCATTTAAGTGAAGGAACACCAAGGACTGCACACTGATCCGTGATAGAGAACTCGGGACCCAATGTAGCCTTGATTTTGGCCTAATTTGACAATTCTTATGAAAACTGAAATTGTAGGTCTCTTCCTTATCTTTCTGGGGACATCAAGATCACCAAAATCTGATATCTGTAGATCAAGTTATGCTCTCCGCAAGGCAACAAGGTCAGGATGAGTGAAAAATCCGAAAATTAACAATGTTTAGGAATTAAGCCCAATAATGTAAAAGCAAAAACAATGATTGTAAAAGTTGTCTAATTTTTATCTCAATCTGGCTTTAGCGGCTGTAAAATGCTATTTATGCTTATTAATCTTGACCTAACCCTAGACCAAATTAAGGGCCTCTGAATAAGCTTTCCAATAAGGTATCATATGCCTTAATTCGGCTTAAGATGAGAAAGTTAGGCCCATTTAAGTGAAGGAACATCATGGACTGCACACTGATCCACGCCAGAGAACTCGGGACCCATTTTTGCTTTGATTTTGGCCTAATTTGACAATTCTGGTAAGACTTAAAATTGTAGGTCTCTTCCTTGTCTTTCTAGGGACATCAAGATCACCAAAATCCGATATATGTAGCTCTAGTAATGCTCTGCGCAAGGCAACAAGGTCAGGATGAGTGAAAAATCCAAAAATTAACAATGTTTTGCAATTAAGCCCAATTAAGCCCAATAATGTAAAAGCAAAAACATTGATTGTAAAAGTTGTTTAATTTCCGTCTCTCTCTGGTTTGTGCGGCTATAAACAGCTATTTACGCTTATTAATCCTGACCTAACCCTAGACCAAATTAAGGGCCTCTGAATAAGCTTTCCAACAAGGTATCATATGCCTGAATTGGGCTTAAGATGAGTAAGTTTGGCCAATTTAAGTGAAGGAACATCATGGACTGCACACTGATCCGCGCTAGAGAACTCAGGACCCAATGTAGCCTTGATTTTTGCCTAATTTAACAATTCTTGTGAAAACAGAAATTGTAGGTCTCTTCCTTATCTTTATAGGGACAGCAAGATCACCAAAATCAGAATATCTGTAAATCAAGCTATGCTCTCCGCAAGGCAACAAGGTCAGGAAGAGTGAAAAATCTGAAAATTAACAATGTTTAGCAATTAAGCCCAATTAAGCCCAATAATGTAAAAGCAAAAACAATGATTGTAAAAGTTGTCTAATTTCCATCTCTATCTGGCTTGTGTGGCTGTAAACTGCTATTTCTGCTTACTAATCCTGACTAAATAGTAGACCAAATTAAGGGCCTCTGAATAAGCTTTCCAGCATGGTATCATATGCCTTAATTGGGCTTAAGATAAGTAAGTTTGGCCCATTTAAGTGAAGGAACATCATGGACTGCGCACTGATCCATGCCAGAGAACTCGGGACCCACTTTAGCCTTGAATTTGGCCTAATTTGACAATTCTTGTGAAGCATGTAATTGTAGGTCTCTTCCTTATATTTCTAGGGACAGCAAGATCACCAAAATCCGATATATGTAGCTCTAGTTATGCTCTGCGTAAGGCAACAAGGTCAGGATGAGTGAAAAATCCGAAAATTAAACAATGTTTAGTAATTAAGCCCAATAATGTAAAAGCAAAAACAGTTATTGTAAAAGTTGTCGAATTTTCATCGCTATCTGCCTTGTGCATCTATAAACTGCTATTTATGCTTATTGATCCTAACCTAACCCTAGACCAAATTAAGGACCTCTGAATAAGCTTTCCAACAAGGTATCATATGCCTCAATTGGGCTTAAGATGAGTAAGTTAGGCCCATTTAAGTGAAGGAACATCATGGGCTGCATACTGATCCGCATCAGAGAACTCGGGACCCAATGTAGTTATGATTTTGCCCTAATTTGACAATTCTTGTGAAACCTGAAATTGTAGGTCTCTTCCTCGTCTTTCTTGGGACAGCAAGATCACCAAAATCCGATATCTGTAGCTCTAGTTTTTCTCTGTGCAAGGCAACAAGGTCAGGATGAGTGAAAAATCCGAAAATTAACAATGTTTAGCAATAAAGCCCAATAATGTAAAAGCAAAAACTATGATTGTAAATGTTGTCTAATTTCCGTCTCTCTCTGGCTTGTGCGGCTGTAAACTGCTATTTATGCTTATTAATCCCGACCTAACCCTAGACCAAATTAAGGGCCTCTTAATAAGCTTTGCAACTGGTATCATATGCCTTAATTGGGCTTATGATGAGTAAGTTAGGCCTATATCTGATATTTGTAGCACTATTTATGCTCTGCGCAAGGCAACATGGTCAGGATGAGTGAAAAATCCGAAAATTAACAATGTTTAGCAATAAAGCCCAATTAAGCCGAATAATGTAAAAGCAAAAACAACGATTGTAAAAGTTGTCTAAGTTCCGTCTCTCTCTGGCTTGTGCGACTGTAAATTGCTATTTTTGCTTATTAATCCTAACCTAACCCTAGCCCAAATTAAGGGCCTCTAAATAACCTTTCCAACAAGGTATCATACGCCTTAATTGGGCTTCAGATGAGTAAGTTAGGCCCATTTAAGTGAAGGAATATCATGAACTGTGCACTGATCCGTGGCAGAGAACTCGGGACCCAACTTGGCCTTGATTTTGGCATAATTTTACAATTATTGTGAAACGTGAAATTGTAGGTCTCTTCCTTATCTTTCTAATCACAGCAAGATCACCAAAATCCGATATCTGTAGCTCTAGTTATGCTCTGTGCAAGGCAACAAGGTCAGGATGAGTGAAAAATCCGAAAATTAACAATGTTTAGCAATTAAGCCCAATTAAGCCCAATAATGTAAAAGAAAAAACAATGATTGTAAAAGTTGTCTAATTTCCTTCTCTCTCGGGCTTATGCGGCTGTAAACTGCTATTTATGCTTATTAATGCTGACCTAACCCTAGACCAAATTAAGGGCCTCTGAATAAGCTTTCCAACAAGGTATCATATGCCTTAATTGGGCTTAAGATGCGTAAGTTAGGCCCATTTAAGTGAAGGAACATCATGGACTGCGCTTTGATCCGCGCCAGAGAACTCGGGACCCAATTTAGCCTCGATTTTGCCTAATTTGAAAATCTTGTGAAACCCGAAATTGTAGGTCTCTTCCTTATCTTTCTAGGGACAGCAAGATCACCAAAATCTGATATTTGTAGCTTTAGTTATGCTCTGTGCAAGGCAACAAGGCCAGGGTGAGTGAAAAATCCGAAAATTAACAACGTTTAGCAATTAAGCCCAATAATGTAAAAGCAAAAACAATGATTGTAAAAGTTGTCTAATTTCTGTCTCTCTCTGGCATGTGCGGCTGAAAACTGCTATTTATGCTTATTAATCCAGAGCTAACCCTAGAACAAATTAAGGGCCTCTGAATATGCTTTCCAACAAGGTATCATATGGCTTAATTGGGCTTAAGATGAGTAAGTTAGGCCCATTTAAGTGAAGGAACATCATGGATCACAAGATCGATCGATGCCAGAGAACCTGGGACCCAATTTAGCCTTGATTTTGGGTTAATTTGACAATTCTTGTGAAGCCTAAAATTGTAGGTCTCGTCCTTATCTTTCTTGGGACAGCAAGATCACCAAAATCCGATATCTGTAGCTCTAGTTATACTTTGCGCAAGGCAACAAGGTCAGGATGAGTGAAAAATCGGAAAATTAACAACATTTAGCAATTATGCCCAATTAAGCCCAATAATTTAGAAGCAAAAACAATGATTCTAAAAGTTGTCTAATTTCTGTCTCTCTATGGTTTGTGCGGCTGTAAACTGCTATTTATGCTTATTAATCCTGACCTAACCCTAGACTAAATTAAGGGCCTCCGAATAAGCTTTCCAACAAGGAAACATATACCTTAATTGGGCTTAAGATGAGTAAGTTAGGCCCATTTAAGTGAAGGAACATCATGGACTGCGCACTGATCGATGCCAGAGAACTCGGGACCCAATTTAGCCTTGATTTTGGCCTAATTTGACAATTCTTGTGAAACCTGAAATTGTAGGTCTCTTCCTTATCTTTCGAATGACAGCAAGATCTCCAAAATCCAATATTTGTAGCTTTAATTATGCTCTGCGCAAGGCAACAAGGTTAGGATGAGTGAAAAATCCGAAAATTAACAATGTTTAGCAATTAAGCCCAATTAAGCCCAATAATGTAGAAGCAAAAACAATTATTGTAAAAGTTGTCTAATTTCCGTCTCTCACTGGCTTGTGCGGCTGTAAACTGCTATTTATGCTTATTAATCCTGACCTCACCCTTGACCAAATTAAGGACCTCTGAATAAGCTTTCCAACAAGGTATCGTATGCCTTAATTAGGCTTAAGATGAGTAAGTGAGGCCCATTTAAGTGAAGGAACATCATCAACAGCGCACTGATCCGCGCCAGAGAACTCGAGACCCAATTTAGCCTTGATTTTGGCCTAATTTGACAATTATTGTGAAACTTGAAATTGTTGGTCTCTTCCTTTTCTTTCTAGGGATAGCAAGATCACCAAAATCCGATATCTGAAGCTCTAGTTATGCTCTGTGCAAGGCAACAAGGTCAGGATGAGTGACAAATACGAAAATTAACAACGTTTAGCAATTAAGCCCAATAAAGTAAAAGCAAAAACAATTATTGTAAAAGTTGTCTAATTTCCATCTCTCTCTGGCTTGTGCTGTTGTAAACTGCTATTTATGGTTATTAATCCTAACCTAACCCAAGACCAAATTAAGGGCCTCTCAATAAGCTTTTCAACAAGGTATCATATGCCTTAATTGGGCTTAAGATGAGTAAGTTAGGCCCATTTAAGTGAAGGAACATCATGGACTGCGCAGTAATCGACGCCAGAGAACTCGTGACCCAATTTAGCCTTGATTTTGACCTAATTTGGCAATTCTTGTGAACCCTGAAATTGTAGGTCTCTTCCTTATATTTCTAGGGACAGCAAGATCACCAAAATCCGATATCTGTAGCTCAAGTTATGCTCTGCGCATGGCAACAAGGTCAAGATGAGTGAAAAATCCGAAAATTAACAACGTTTAGCAATTAATCCCAATTAAGCCGAATAATGTAAAATCAAAAACAATGATTGTAAAAGTTGTCTAATTTCCGTCTCTCTCTAGCTTGTGCGGCTGTAAACTGCTATTTATGCTTATTAATCCTGACCTAACCCTACACCAAATTAAGGGCCTCTGAATAAGCAATCCAACAAGGTATCATATGCCTTAATTGGGCATAAGATGAGTAAGTTAGGCCCATTTATGTGAAGGAACATCATGGATTGGGTACTGATCCGCGCCAGAGAACTCGGGACCCAATTTAGCCTTGATATTGGCCTAATTTGACAGTTCTTGTGAAACCTGAAATTGTAGGTCTCTTCCTTATCATTCTAGGGACAGCAAGATCACCAAAATCTGATATATGTAGCTCTAGTTATGCTATGCGCAAGGTAACAAGGTCAGGATGAGTGAAAAATCCGAAAATTAACAATGTTTAGCAATTAAGCCCAATTAATCCCCATAACGTAAAAGCAAAAACAATGATTGTAAAAGTTGTCTAATTTCCATCTCTCTCTGGCTTGTGCGGCTGTAAACTGCTATTTATGCTTATTAATCCTGACCTAACCCTAGACCAAATTAAGGGCCTCTGAATAAGCTTTCCAACAAGGTATCATATGCCTTAATTGGGCTTAAGATGCGTAAGTTAGGCCCATTTAAGTGAAGGAACATCATGGACTGCGCTTTGATCCACGCCAGAGAACTCGGGACCCAATTTAGCCTTGATTTTGCCTAATTTGAAAATCTTGTGAAACCTGAAATTGTAGGTCTCTTCCTTATCTTTCTAGGGACAACAAGATCACCAAAATCTGATATTTGTAGCTTTAGTTATGCTCTGTGCAAGGCAACAAGGCCAGGGTGAGTGAAAAATCCGAAAATTAACAACGTTTAGCAATTAAGCCCAATTAAGCCCAATAATGTAAAAGCAAAAACAATGATTGTAAAAGTTGTCTAATTTCTGTCTCTCTCTGGCATGTGCGGCTGAAAACTGCTATTTATGCTTATTAATCCTGACCTAACCCTAGAACAAATTAAGGGCCTCTGAATATGCTTTCCAACAAGGTATCATATGGCTTAATTGGGCTTAAGATGAGTAAGTTAGGCCCATTTAAGTGAAGGAACATCATGGATCACAGATCGATCGATGCCGAGAACCCGGGACCCAATTTAGCCTTGATTTTGGGTTAATTTGACAATTCTTGTGAAGCCTAAAATTGTAGGTCTCGTCCTTATCTTTCTTGGGACAGCAAGATCACCAAAATCCGATATCTGTAGCTCTAGTTATGCTTTGCGCAAGGCAACAAGGTCAGGATGAGTGAAAAATCGGAAAATTAACAACGTTTAGCAATTATGCCCAATTAAGCCCAATAATGTAGAAGCAAAAACAATGATTGTAAAAGTTGTCTAATTTCGGTCTCTCTATGGTTTGTGCGGCTGTAAACTGCTATTTATGCTTATTAATCCTGACCTAACCCTAGACCAAATTAAGGGCCTCCGAATAAGCTTTCCAACAAGGAAACACATGCCTTAATTGGGCTTAAGATGAGTAAGTTAGGCCCATTTAAGTGAAGGAACATCATGGACTGCGCACTGATCGATGCCAGAGAACTCGGGACCAAATTTAGCCTTGATTTTGGCCTAATTAGACAATTCTTGTGAAACCTGAAATTGTAGGTCTCTTCCTTATCTTTCGAATGACAGCAAGATCTCCAAAATCCAATATTTGTAGCTCTAATTATGCTCTGCGCAAGGCAACAAGGTTAGGATGAGTGAAAAATCCGAAAATTAACAATGTTTAGTAATTAAGCCCAATTAAGCCCAATAATGTAGAAGCAAAAACAATTATTGTAAAAGTTGTCTAATTTCCGTCTCTCACTGGCTTGTGCGCCTGTAAGCTGCTATTTATGCTTATTAATCCTGACCTCACCCTTGACCAAATTAAGGGCCTCTGAATAAGCTTTCCAACAAGGTATCATATGCCTTAATTAGGCTTAAGATGAGTAAGTGAGGCCCATTTAAGTGAAGGAACATCATCGACAGCGCACTGATCCGCGCCAGAGAACTCGAGACCCAATTTAGCCTTGATTTTGGCCTAATTTGACAATTATTGTGAAACCTGAAATTGTTGGTCTCTTCCTTATCTTTCTAGGGATAGCAAGATCACCAAAATCCGATATCTGTAGCTCTAGTTATGCTCTGCGCAAGGCAACAAGGTCAGGATGAGTGAAAAATACGAAAATTAACAACGTTTAGCAATTAAGCCCAATAAAGTAAAAGCAAAAACAATTATTGTAAAAATTGTCTAATTTCCGTCTCTCTCTGGCTTGTGCTGCTGTAAACTGTTATTTATGCTTATTAATCGTGACCTAACCCTAGACCAAATTAAGGGCCTCTCAATAAGCTTTTCAACAAGGTATCATATGCCTTAATTGGGCTTAAGATGAGTAAGTTAGGCCCATTTAAGTGAAGGAACATCATGGACTGCGCACTAATCGACGCCAGAGAACTCGTGACCCAATTTAGCCTTGATTTTGGCCTAATTTGGCAATTCTTGTGAACCATGAAATTGTAGGTCTCTTCCTTATATTTCTGGGGACAGCAAGATCACCAAAATCCGATATCTGTAGCTCAAGTTATGCTCTGCGCATGGCAACAAGGTCAAGATGAGTGAAAAATCCGAAAATTAACAACGTTTAGCAATTAATCCCAATTAAGCCGAATAATGTAAAATCAAAAACAATGATTGTAAAAGTTGTCTAATTTCCGTCTCTCTCTAGCTTGTGCGGCTGTAAACTGCTATTTATGCTTATTAATCCTGACCTAACCCTACACCAAATTAAGGGCCTCTGAATAAGCAATCCAACAAGGTATCATATGCCTTAATTGGGCGTAAGATGAGTAAGTTAGGCCCATTTATGTGAAGGAACA
Source organism: Sophora flavescens (assembly GCA_030762895.1). Lineage (NCBI taxonomy): Eukaryota > Viridiplantae > Streptophyta > Magnoliopsida > Fabales > Fabaceae > Sophora > Sophora flavescens. The sequence goes on from JAUPTC010000017.1 coordinate 1,383,396, forward strand.
TCATGGATTGGGTACAGATCCGCGCCAGAGAACTCGGGACCCAATTTAGCCTTGATATTGGCCTAATTTGACAGTTCTTGTGAAATCTGAAATTGTAGGTCTCTTCCTTATCATTCTAGGGACAGCAAGATCACCAAAATCTGATATATGTAGCTCTAGTTATGCTATGCGCAAGGTAACAAGGTCAGGATGAGTGAAAAATCCGAAAATTAACAAAGTTTAGCAATTAAGCCCAATTAATCCCCATAACGTAAAAGCAAAAACAATGATTGTAAAAGTTGTCTAATTTCCATCTCTCTCTGGCTTGTGCGGCTGTAAACTGCTATTTATGCTTATTAATCCTGACCTAACCCTAGACCAAATTAAGGGCCTCTGAATAAGCTTTCCAACAAGGTATCATATGCCTTAATTGGGCTTAAGATGCGTAAGTTAGGCCCATTTAAGTGAAGGAACATCATGGACTGCGCTTTGATCCACGCCAGAGAACTCGGGACCCAATTTAGCCTTGATTTTGCCTAATTTGAAAATCTTGTGAAACCTGAAATTGTAGGTCTCTTCCTTATCTTTCTAGGGACAGCAAGATCACCAAAATCTGATATTTGTAGCTTTAGTTATGCTTTGTGCAAGGCAACAAGGCTAGGGTGAGTGAAAAATCCGAAAATTAACAACGTTTAGCAATTAAGCCCAATTAAGCCCAATAATGAAAAAGCAAAAACAATGATTGTTAAAGTTGTCTAATTTCTGTCTCTCTCTGGCATGTGCGGCTGAAAACTGCTATTTATGCTTATTAATCCTGACCTAACCCTAGAACAAATTAAGGGCCTCTGAATATGCTTTCCAACAAGGTATCATATGGCTTAATTGGGCTTAAGATGAGTAAGTTAGGCCCATTTAAGTGAAGGAACATCATGGACTGCGCACTGATCGATGCTAGAGAACCTGGGACCCAATTTAGCCTTGATTTTGGGTTAATTTGACAATTCTTGTGAAGCCTAAAATTGTAGGTCTCGTCCTTATCTTTCTTGGGACAGCAAGATCACCAAAATCCGATATCTGTAGCTCTAGTTATGCTTTGCGCAAGGCAACAAGGTCAGGATGAGTGGAAAATCGGAAAATTAACAAAGTTTAGCAATTATGCCCAATTAAGCCCAATAATTTAGAAGAAAAACAATGATTGTAAAAGTAGTCTAATTTCTGTCTCTCTATGGTTTGTGCGGCTGTAAACTGCTATTTATGCTTATTAATCCTGACCTAACCCTAGACCAAATTAAGGGCCTCCGAATAAGCTTTCCAACAAGGAAACACATGCCTTAATTGGGCTTAAGATGAGTAAGTTAGGCCCATTTAAGTGAAGGAACATCATGGACTGCACACTGATCGATGCCAGAGAACTCGGGACCCAATTTAGCCTTGATTTTGGCCTAATTTGACAATTCTTGTGAAACCTGAAATTGTAGGTCTCTTCCTTATCTTTCGAATGACAGCAAGATCTCCAAAATCCAATATTTGTAGCTTTAATTATGCTCTGCGCAAGGCAATAAGTTTAGGATGAGTGAAAAATCCGAAAATTAACAATGTTTAGCAATTAAGCCCAATAATGTAGAAGCAAAAACAATTATTGTAAAAGTTGTCTAATTTCCGTCTCTCACTGGCTTGTGCGGCTGTAAACTGCTATTTATGCTTATTAATCCTGACCTCACCCTTGACCAAATTAAGGACCTCTGAATAAGCTTTCCAACAAGGTATCATATGCCTTAATTAGGCTTAAGATGAGTAAGTGAGGCCCATTTAAGTGAAGGAACATCATCGACAGCGCACTGATCCACGCCAGAGAACTCGAGACCCAATTTAGCCTTTATTTTGGCCTAATTTGACAATTATTGTGAAACCTGAAATTGTTGGTCTCTTCCTTATCTTTCTAGGGACAGCAAGATCACCAAAATCCGATATCTGTAGCTCAAGTTATGCTCTGCGCATGGCAACAAGGTCAAGATGAGTGAAAAATCCGAAAAATTAACAACGTTTAGCAATTAATCCCAATTAAGCCGAATAATGTAAAATCAAAAACAATGATTGTAAAAGTTGTCTAATTTCCGTCTCTCTCTAGCTTGTGCGGTTGTAAACTGCTATTTATGCTTATTAATCCTGACCTAACCCTACACCAAATTAAGGGCCTCTGAATAAGCAATCCAACAAGGTATCATATGCCTTAATTGGGCGTAAGATGAGTAAGTTAGGCCCATTTATGTGAAGGAACATCATGGATTGGGTACTGATCCGCGCCAGAGAACTCGGGACCCAATTTAGCCTTGATATTGGCCTAATTTGACAGTTCTTGTGATACCTGAAATTGTAGGTCTCTTCCTTATCATTCTAGGGACAGCAAGATCACCAAAATCTGATATATGTAGCTCTAGTTATGTTATGCGCAAGGTAACAAGGTCAGGATGGGTGAAAAATCCGAAAATTAACAATGTTTAGCAATTAAGCCCAATTAATCCCCATAACGTAAAAGCAAAAACAATGATTGTAAAAGTTGTCTAATTTCCATCTCTCTCTGGCTTGTGTGGCTGTAAACTGCTATTTATGCTTATTAATCCTGACCTAACCCTAGACCAAATTAAGGGCCTCTGAATAAGCTTTCCAACAAGGTATCATATGCCTTAATTGGGCTTAAGATGCGTAAGTTAGGCCCATTTAAGTGAAGGAACATCATGGACTGCGCTTTGATCCGCGCCAGAGAACTCGGGACCCAATTTAGCCTTGAATTTGCCTAATTTGAAAATCTTGTGAAACCGGAAATTGTAGGTCTCTTCCTTATCTTTCTAGGGACAGCAAGATCACCAAAATCTGATATTTGTAGCTTTAGTTATGCTCTGTGCAAGGCAACAAGGCCAGGGTGAGTGAAAAATCCGAAAATTAACAACGTTTAGCAATTAAGCCCAATTAAGCCCAATAATGTAAAAGCAAAAACAATGATTGTAAAAGTTGTCTAATTTCTGTCTCTCTCTGGCATGTGCGGCTGAAAACTTCTATTTATGCTTATTAATCCTGACCTAACCCTAGAACAAATTAAGGGCCTCTGAATATGCTTTCCAACAAGGTATCATATGGCTTAATTGGGCTTAAGATGAGTAAGTTTGGCCCATTTAAGTGAAGGAACATCATGGACTGCGCACTGATCGATGCCAGAGAACCTGGGACCCAATTTAGCCTTGATTTTGGGTTAATTTGACAATTCTTGTGAATCCTAAAATTGTAGGTCTCTTCCTTATCTTTCTAGGGACAGCAAGATCACCAAAATCCGATATCTATAGCTCTAGTTATGCTTTGCGCAAGGCAACAAGGTCAGGATGAGTGAAAAATCGGAAAATTAACAACGTTTAGCAATTATGCCCAATTAAGCCCAATAATGTAGAAGCAAAAACAATGATTGTAAAAGTTGTCTAATTTCTGTCTCTCTATGGTTTGTGCGGCTGTAAACTGCTATTTATGCTTATTAATCCTGACCTAACCCTAGACCAAATTAAAGGCCTCCGAATAAGCTTTCCAACAAGGAAACACATGCCTTAATTGGGCTTAAGATGAGTAAGTTAGGCCCATTTAAGTGAAGGAACATCATGGACTGCGCACTGATCGATGCCAGAGAACTCAGGACCCAATTTAGCCTTGATTTTGGCCTAATTTGACAATTCTTGTGAAACCTGAAATTGTAGGTCTCTTCCTCATCTTTCGAATGACAGCAAGATCTCCAAAATCCAATATTTGTAGCTCTAATTATGCTCTGCGCAAGGCAACAAGGTTAGGATGAGTGAAAAATCCGAAAATTAACAATGTTTAGCAATTAAGCCCAATTAAGCCCAATAATGTAGAAGCAAAAACAATTATTGTAAAAGTTGTCTAATTTCCGTCTCTCACTGGCTTGTGCGGCTGTAAACTGCTATTTATGCTTATTAATCCTGACCTCACCCTTGACCAAATTAAGGGCCTCTGAATAAGCTTTCCAACAAGGTATCATATGCCTTAATTAGGCTTAAGATGAGTAAGTGAGACCCATTTAAGTGAAGGAACATCATCGACAGCGCACTGATCCGCGCCAGAGAACTCGAGACCCAATTTAGCCTTGATTTTGGCCTAATTTGACAATTATTGTGACACCTGAAATTGTTGGTCTCTTCCTTATCTTTCTAGGGATAGCAAGATCACCAAAATCCGATATCTGTAGCTCTAGTTATGCTCTGCGCAAGGCAACAAGGTCAGGATGAGTGAAAAATATGAAAATTAACAACGTTTAGCAATTAAGCCCAATAAAGTAAAAGCAAAAACAATTATTGTAAAAGTTGTCTAATTTCCGTCTCTCTCTGGCTTGTGCTGCTGTAAACTGCTATTTATGCTTATTAATCCTAACCTAACCCTAGACCAAATTAAGGGCCTCTCAATAAGCTTTTCAACAAGGTATCATATGCCTTAATTGGGCTTAAGATGAGTAAGTTAGGCCCATTTAAGTGAAGGAACATCATGGACTGCGCACTAATCGACGCCAGAGAACTCGTGACCCAATTTAGCCTTGATTTTGGCCTAATTTGGCAATTCTTGTGAACCCTGAAATTGTAGGTCTCTTCCTTATATTTCTGGGGACAGCAAGATCACCAAAATCCGATATCTGTAGCTCAAGTTATGCTCTGCGCATGGCTACAAGGTCAGGATGAGTGAAAAATCCGAAAATTAACAACGATTAGCAATTAATCCCAATTAAGCCGAATAATGTAAAATCAAAAACAATGATTGTAAAAGTTGTCTAATTTCTGTCTCTCTATGGTTTGTGCGGCTGTAAACTGCTATTTATGCTTATTAATCCTGACCTAACCCTACACAAAATTAAGGGCCTCTGAATAAGCAATCCAACAAGGTATCATATGCCTTAATTGGGCTTAAGATGAGTAAGTTAGGCCCATTTATGTGAAGGAACATCATGGATTGGGTACTGGTCCGCGCCAAAGAACTCGGGACCCAATTAAGCCTTGATATTGGCATAATTTGATAGTTCTTGTGAAACCTGAAATTGTAGGTCTCTTCCTTATCATTCTAGGGACAGCAAGATCACCAAAATCTGATATATGTAGCTCTAGTTATGCTATGCGCATGGTAACAAGGTCAGGATGAGTGAAAAATCTGAAAATTAACAATGTTTAGCAATTAAGCCCAATTAAGCCCCATAACGTAAAAGCAAAAACAATGATTGTAAAAGTTGTCTAATTTCCATCTCTCTCTGGCTTGTGCGGCTGTAAACTGCTATTTATGCTTATTAATCCTGACCTAACCCTAGACCAAATTAAGGGCCTCTGAATAAGTTTTCCAACAAGGTATCATATGCCTTGATTGGGCTTAAGATGAGTAAGTTAGGCCCATTTAAGTGAAGGAACATCGTGGATTGGGCACTGATCCGCGCTGGAGAATTCGGGACCCAATTTAGCCTTGATATTGGCCTAATTTGACAATTCTTTTGAAACCTGAAATTGTAGGTCTCTTCTTATCATTCTAGGGACAGCAAGATCACTAAAATCTGATATCTGTAGCTCTAGTTATGCTCTGTGCAAGGTAACAAGGTCAGGATGCGTGAAAAATCCGAAAATTAACAATGTTTAGCAGTTAAACCCAATAATGTAAAAGCAAAAACAATGATTGTAACAGTTGTCTAATTTATGTCTCTCTCTCGCTTGTGCGATCAGAACTGCTATTTATGCTTATTAATCTTGACCTAACCCTAGACCAAATTGAGGACCTCTGAATAAGCTTTCCAACAAGGTATCTGAAGCCTTAATTGGGATTAAGATGAGTAAGTTAGGCCCATTTAAGTGAAAGAACAACGTGGACCGCGCACTGATCCGTGCCAGAGAACTCGGTACCCAATTTAGTCTTGATTTTGGCCTAATTTGACAATTATTGTGAAACCTGAAATTGTAGGTCTCTTCCTTATCTTTCTAGGGACAGCAAGATCAACAAAATCTAACATTTGTAGCTCTAGTTATGCTCTGCGCAAGGCAACAAGGTCAGGATAAGTGAAAAATCCGAAGTTAACAACGTTTAGCAATTAAGCCCAATTAATCCCAATAATGTAAAAGCAAAAACAATGATTGTAAAAGTTGTCTAATTTCCGTCTCTCTTTGGCTTGTGCGGCTTTAACTACTATTTATGCTTATTAATCCTGACTTAACCCTAGACCAAATTAAGGGCCTCGAAATAAGCTTTCCAACAAGGTATCATATGCCTTAATTGGGCTTAAGATGAGTAAGTTAGGCCCATTTAAGTGAAGGAACATCATGGACTGCGAACTGATCCGCGCCAGAGAACTCGGGACCCAATTTAGGCTTGATTTTGGCCTAATTTGACAATTCTTGGGAAACATGAAAATTTAGGTCTCTTCCTTATCATTCTATGGACAGCAAGATCACCAAAATCAGATATATGTAGCTCGAGTTATGCTCTGCACAAGTTAACAAGGTCAGGATGAGTGAAAAATCCGAAAATTAACAATGTTTAAGAATTAAGCCCAATAAAACAAAATAATGTAAAAGCAAAAACAATGATTGTAAAAGTTGTCTAATTTCCGTCTCTCTCTGGATTGTGCGACTGTAAACTGCATTTATGCTTATTAATCCTGACCTACCCTAGACCAAATTAAGGGCCTCTGAATAAGCTTTCCAACAAGGTATCATATGCCTTAATTAAGCTTAAGATGAGTAAGTTAGGACCATTTATGTGAACGAATATCATGGACTGCGTACTGAACCGTGCCAAAGAACTCGGGACCGAATTTAGCCCTAATTTTGGCCTAATTTGACAATTCTTGTGAACCCTGAAATTGTAGGTCTCTTCCTTTTCTTTCTAGGGACAGCAAGATCACCAAAATCCAATATATGTAGCTCTAGTTATGCTCTGCACAAGGCAACAAGGTCAAGATGAGTGAAAAATCCGAAAATTAACATTGTTTAGAAATTAAGCCCAATAATGTAAAAACAAAAACAATGATTGTAAAAGTTGTCTAATTTCCGTCTCTCTGGCTTGTGCGGCTGTAAACTTCTATTTATACTTATTAATCCTGACCTAACCCTAGTTCAAATTAAGGGCCTCTGAATAAGCTTAACAACAAGGTATCATATGCATTAATTGGGCTTAAGATGAGTAAGTTAGGCCCATTTAAGTGAATGAACATCATGGACTGGCACTGATCCGCACCAGAGAACTCGGGACCCAATTTAAAGTTGATTTTACCTTAATTTGATAATTCTTGTGAAACCTGAAATTGTAGGTCTCTTCCTTATCTTTCTAGGGACAGCAAGATCACCAAAATCCGATATATGTATCTCTAGTTATGCTCTATGCAAGGCATCAAGGTCAGGATGAGTGAAAAATCCGAAAATTAGTAATTATGCCCAATTAAGCCCAGTAATGTAAAAGCAAAAACAATGATTGTAAAAGTTGTCTAATTTCCGTCTCTTTCTGGCATTTGCGGCTTTAAACTGGTAGTTATGCTTATTAATCCTGACCTAACCCTAGACCAAATTGTCTCTGAATAAGCTTTCCAACAAGGTATCATATGCCTTAATTGGGCTTAAGATGAGTAAGTTAGGCCCATTTAAGTGAAGGAACATCATGGATTGCGTACTGATCCGCGCCACAGACCTCGGGACCCAATTTAGCCTTGATTTTAGCCTAATTTGACAATTCTTGTGAAATCTAAAATTGTAGGTCTCTTCCTTATCTTTCTAGGGACACCGAGTTCACAAAAATCCGATATATGTAGCTCTAGTTATGCTCTGCGCAAGGCAACATGGTCAGGATGAGTTAAAAACCGAAAATTAACAATGTTTAGCATTTAAGCCCAATTAAGGCCAATAATGTAAAAGCAAATACAATGATTGTAAAAGTTGTCTAATTTCCATCTCTCTCTGGCTTGTGCGGCTGTAAATTGCTATTTGTTCTTATTAATCCAGTCCTAACCCTTACCAAATTAAGGGCCTCTGAATAAGCTTTCCAACAAGGAATCATATGCCTTAATTGGGCTTAAGATGAGTAAGTTAGTCCCATTTAAGTGAAGGAACATGATGGAGTGCGC
>JAUPTC010000017.1:1392011-1431133 GCA_030762895.1 Sophora flavescens
TTCATCCACCTAGCTTGAATCTTATGTTTTACATGAAAAAATACTTTGCCGCTTTGGATTTTTAATGAGCAATATCTACAGATTTTCTTGGTTTTGATGCAAACGTAGTAGCCAAGATAAACTCACTACATAATTACCACACTCCAACAAAACATGAACAGTTTCAAGAACCAACTTGTCATTAATAAAGGTAAAAGGAGGAAACTAAAATTGGTTATTTTATCAATTAATAATACTGCTTACAAAATAATAATTGTTTAGGGTTAACGCTTCATTTCACATTTCACAATAAGGATCAAATTATAATGGAAAGAAAGGATCTGTGGGGAAAAATAGTTTCTCATTAAATGAAAAGGTGTTACGTAATACACACGCTGTGTGAAGAAATGTGAACTTTAAGAAAAGTTCACTTGCAGAGGGGAAAATTTCACATGCATATTGGTAATAAAACATGTTTGATGTGTTCAAGAATAATATTGAATTAAAATTCAAAATGAGATATTGACAACCTGGTCAATTACATCTGGATTTGAAAGTCCCCAACCTTTTTTTCGATATGCTTCACGAACTTCCTCGCAGGAATTACAACAATCCCTCATCCGATCAGAGATACAAATATGGGCCAAGATTCAGTGAACATCAAACATGTGATGCTAGGAACATATCAATTAAAGCCACACAAAATCCATCATGAAATCCAAACTGGAAAACTTCGGATATATTAGACAGAAATGTAAGGAAGAAAATTGCAGGAGTTGACTACTATAATGCTTCCTAGTTGAAATCTGTTTATCCGGTAACAAATATATGGTCCTTTAACTTTTCAGGTGCAAACAGGATTGATAAAATGCCCGATTCCCTAGTATGCAATGTAGTGATTAACAATCTACACTCACTGCTATCCAGTAATCAATGTATAAATAAGGTATTAAATTACAGTGTCCTTATAAAGTATAACTCTTCTAACATACTGCTTCTGCACCATAACAGGAACCACAATAAGTCTCATTGTGCTCAAGCCTGCCTCCATGTCTTTGCAAGGGCTTTTCAATCTGCGCAAATGAACAAAAACATAATCAATTTCTAATAAAATCAGATTTGGGGCTTTAGGGTTCATAAATCAATTTGGGGAAAACTCATTCAAACTAAAGAATGATAAAATTAACTTAGGAAATCACTAATTTATAGTCTCAATTGCTTAAAGCAAGGTTCAATTTCAAAATTGAAATCTGAAATTAAAGGGTTAGGGTTAGGGATTGCAAACTGAATTGGGGATTCTTGAAATGAAGCTTAGTAAGGATGAAATTCACTCACCCAAACAAAGATGAATCATGGTGGTGGCAGCAAGGTCGACCGGCGCGACTCCCGCGAGGTGGTAGTGATGGCGGAGCTCCGTTTCATGTGGTGACAGTCGCCAAGCATGAACCAAACAGACCAGCACTCGCGATGGACGGTGGAGCTCGATGCGTGGTCGTCTCTCCATACCAGTGTGGCTGGACGACTACCGGCGACAAGTTGTTGGTGACACTCGCGGCGCATCGCACGACGGAGGAGAACGGACTGAACGCGCGTCGTCTTCTCACTCCAAGCGGCCGAACGTGGCTGAACGGCGACCAGACGACGGCCTACATGACGGTGGTGCGCGGCTGGACGTGGTTGAGAGGAGGAGGAAGATGATGTGGGGAGAGGTGGGTCTGGTTTCATGTGAAGAAGGAGAAGGGAAAAAAATAGAAAGAAGACTTGTGGAGGAGAGGGTGTCGAGCCTGATGGAAGAAGAAAAGAGAGCTTTTGTGTTTTCATTAATTGTCTTTTTCTTTTAGTTAGTAGTAGGTAGAATGTGTAGTTGAAATTGATTTTAGAAAAACAATAATAATATTGACCCTTGGATTTAAAAATAATTAATGATAAATATATATTTTCAAAATTCAAATTAGAGTAAAGATTGATGATTGAATTTAGCAACCAAGAAAATCAGTGATCCAAAATAAATCTCCAGTTAACACTAAACCAATTTGTTTTCAAATCTAAAATTAAATAGAGTAACATCTGAAAATAACTTCCTTTGAATGATATTATTTAAAATATTTTTTAAACAAACAATATTAGTGACAATAGCATAACATTATAGTCCTGCAAGCGTGCATACACTGTAATAACGCAGTACTAATGCACTCAAAATATTTTAAATGAGTAAATAAAATTACTCAAACTAAACCGCATAAAAATAAACAAAAATAAACATCTAGAAAATTAATTATTTCAATAAAATAATTAGGGACAGATTTAATTATGTTTTGCTCGTATAGGAACCAAACGGGTAATGTATAGGGACCAAATGGAGATTTTTTGTACGTATAGGAACCATTTTAATAATTTTTTATGTATATGGACCAAATCGAGAATTCATGTCACGTATAGGGACTAAAGTATTACTTTAACCGAAGATTTTTTACAAGGAGGGAAGTGAGAAATTTGGCTGAAAATTCCCTCGCCCCCAGTGAAAAATTTATGGCGCCATGATCATGTTGCCTATTTTTTGTTGTTGTATATTAGTCTATTATTATAAATTTTTACAACAATTTAATTTCTAAAATTTAATTTTTGAATTTAATTTTACATTTTACATTTTATTAGTCTAAATATGTTTTTTAATTTTTTTCATATATCTTGTTTACTTTTAAATTTATTAAGATCAAATATTTTAATCATATTTAATTTGTAAGATAAATTATTTAATCTTTTTCAAGAAAAATATAAAAAATAACAAATCCGTGTGAAATCTATCTCAAATTTTCGGACAGATTTGGCAAAGATAAATCAGTAAGATAAATCAAGAAAAATATAAAAAATAACAAATCCGTGTGAAATCTGTCTCAAATTTTCGGACAGATTTCAGACGGATGTAAGATAAATCAAGAAAAATATAAAAAATAACAAATCCGTGTGAAATCTATCTCAAATTTTCGGACAGATTTCAGACGGATGTAAGATAAATCAAGAAAAATATAATCAGACGGATGTAAGATAAATCAAGAAAAATATAAAAAATAACAAATCCGTGTGAAATCTGTCTCAAATTTTCGGACAGATTTCAGACGGATGTAAGATAAATCAAGAAAAATATAAAAAATAATAAATCTGTGTGAAATCTGTCTCAAATTTTCGGACAGATTTCAGATGGATGATTGAAAAGACCCAAAATAAAAAAAATATGAAACCGATCCATGCGAAATCTGTGGGAAATATTTTGGCGCGTTATTGGCACGAAAGTTTGAGACAAATTAGAGACGGATTTGAGACGAAATCTCATTGAAAATTACATTCGTCTCAAATCCGTCCAAAATGTTCATAAAATTTCATACGGAAACATTTCCGTTCGAAAATTCCGTTTGAAAATTCAAGTTTTCTAGTAGTGTGTCCCTTGAAATAGGGCCTAGTTCTTTTTCTGTCCTCTTTTAGGTCATGGAAATCCAACCAGCTTACACTATGCTTCTGGGGAGGCCTTGGATTCATGAAGCAGGAGTGGTCCCATCGACTCTGCATCAATGTTTGAAGTATATCCAAGATGGATCCGTTATTACTGTCCGTGGTGAAGAGGAAATCATGCTGACAAAGTCCACCACAGTACCTTATGTGGAAAGTACAGAGCAGATGGAAGATGACTCGCTGCATAGTTTTGAGGTATTGAAGTCAGAGAACAAGAAAGGGAGCCCCCAATGAAGAATGTGAATGAAGTAGTAGTCCGTATCATGGAAAAGAACGGGTATCAAAGAGGAAAAGGCCTAGGGCCTCAACTGCAAGGGATCTCTCGGCCAATTGTAGCGGCTATGAGAGAAGGAAGGAACGGATTGGGGTATCAGCCCAACCTGACAGAAGGGATGAAATTCATGACTCTTGAGAACAATCAAGAAGAAGAGCGCGAGAGAAAGTATCATCCCTTTCTGACAGGGACTTTCCCAGTAGCTGCTGAAGTTACCAATCCCGCAAAGTCATTTTCCCCTCACTTCACTATCAGCACACTTGAAGAGGAGCTGGACGAGAACCATGTCATCTATCTCACTGCTAGCAATGAGGTTCTCAACAATTGGCAATCGGAACCATTTGTTGATGTTATTTCCATAAAGTAATTATCTTATTGTACTAATTATGAACTGATGTTTACTTTCTTTGAGACATGAATAAAAATGTAACACTCTGTCTGGTGTTTTCCTTTTGGTTTCATTGTCTCTTTTCTCTCTCTTTCATTTATTTATTTTGTTTAAGCTTTTTTGTCATAAATAAGACCCTTGCCTATACTTCTCCTATTCCTGACTTTTTCTTCCAGGAATACTTCTTCCACTAAAGATTTACCTCGGGAAAGGAACTTTGAAAACTCATTTATTGATTCCCTCGCGGCCGCTGATGAATACGACCTTGAATCCGATGAGGAAGAAGAAGACATTGAAGAATTCATAAAAGTGGTGAAACGGTCAGAGGAAGGGATGAGCTCGAGTGACGAGGTTACAAAAGTGATCAACATGGGAACCGAGGAGGACAAGAAGGAGTTGATAAAAGTGGATAACGCAGAGCGAAGAGAAATGGTTGCACTATTCAAAGAGTATCTGGATGTGTTTGCATGGTCCTACAGAGATATGCCAGGTTTAGATCCTGAGATAGCATCGCATAAAATTCCCTTATACCCAGATGTGGCTCCAAAGAAGCAAAAATTAAGGAGAATGCATCCTGAGATGTCACTAAAGATCAAGGAAGAAGTGACCAAGCAGTTAGAGGCTGGCTTTCTGGAAGTAGCTAGACACCCGGAATGGGTAGCTAATATTGTTCCAGTACCAAAGAAGGATGGAAGGGTCAGAATGTGTGTGGACTACCGAGACCTGAATAAGGCCAGTCCAAAGGATGATTTCCCCTACCTCATATTGATGTCCTTGTAGACAGTACAGCCAGAATTCATAGGTTTTCTTTCATGGACGGGTATTCTGGGTACAATCAGATCCTCATGGACAATGACGATAAAGAAAAGACAACTTTTATCACTCCTTAGGGAACTTTTTGTTACAAAGTGATGCCTTTTGATTAAAGAATGCTGGGGCCACTTACCAACGTGCTATGGTAGCATTGTTCCATGACATGATGCATAAGGAGCTAGAGGTATATGTTGATGATATAGTGGCTAAGTCCAAGGAAGGAGAAATCCATGTGGCAGTTTTGAGAAAGTTGTTTAAGCGGCTAAGAAAGTACAAGTTGCGCCTCAACCCTGCAAAATGTACTTTCGGTGCATCCACAGGGAATTTACTCGACTTTGTTGTCAGTAGGGAAGGAATAAAGGTGGACCCTAACAAGGTAGAAGGAATACGTGACATGCCAGCACCTAAGAACGAGCGAGAAGTAAGGGGTTTTCTTGGAAGATTGAATTATATTGCACGCATCATTGCAAATCTGACTAGCACATGCGAGCCAATCTTCAAACTCCTCAGGAAGAGTAATCCAGGAAGATGGGATGATGATTGTCAAGAAGCCTTTGACAAGATAAAGGCATATCTACTAAATCCCCCAGTGTTGGTACCGCCTACCCAAGGTCGTCCATTGTTACTCTATCTCACCATACTGCCAACCTCAATGGGGGCAATGCTCGGACAACATGATGAATCTGGCAGGAAGGAGCAGGCGATTTACTATCTGAGTAAAAAGTTTAACGCCTATGAGGCTTGTTATATGGCAATCGAGAAGACTTGTTGTGCATAGTATGGACCTCCAGAAGACTCAGACAGTACATGTTATATCACACCACTTGGCTAGTTTCTCTAATGGATCCTTTGAAGTATATCTTCGAAAGTCCTCATATCTCCTTAAGAGTTTCGAAGTGGCAAGTGATATTGTCAGAATTTGACATCAAATATGTGACTCAAAAGTCCATCAAAGGAAGTGCGATTGCTGACCATTTAGCAGAGAATCCTTTTGAGGATGGATGGCCTGTCAATTCCGAGTTCCCCGATGGAGAGATAATGTCCCTCGAGGAAGATGAAGAACGGGAAGATCTATGGAAAATGTATTTTGATGGAGCAGTCAATATGCATGGCAGTGGTATAGGAGCAGTGGTTATCTCACCAAATGGCAAGCAATACTCGATGGCCATAAAACTAAAATTCGAATGTACAAATAATATTGCAGAATACGAGGCATGTGCTGGTGGATTGCAAATGGCACTTGAACTGGGTATAAAGCAGTTGAAAGTCTTTGGGGATTCAGCCTTAATAATTTACCAAGTCAATGGTGAATGGTAGACCAAGGACTCCAAGTTGATTCCGTATAAGAAATACTTGACTCAGTTGATTGCCAAGTTCGACGAGATTACTTTCTCGCATTTAAGTCGAGACAAGAATCAATTTGCTGATGCTTTAGCCACACTAGCTGCCATGACCAAGCTGGATATCCATATCAATGTCCAACCCATCCAAATTAGAGTGCAAGATGAACCGGCGTACTGTGCTCATGTGGAAGGAGAACCTGATGGTAAGCCTTGGTACCATGATATCAAGCAATATATTCAGAACAAGGAATACCCGGTAGAGGCGAGCAAAGTAAATAAAAAGACCATCCGAAGACTGGCTATGGCCTTTTTCTTAAACAAGGAAGTCTTGTATAAAAGAGGATATGATGGTACCCTACTCAGATGTGTGGATACTCGCGAAGCTAAATTGATCATGATCGAAGTTCATGAAGGAATCTGTGGGACTCATGCCAATGGTCACATGATGGCTAGGAAGATCTTGAGAAGTGGTTATTATTGGTCTACTATAAAGTCAGATTGTGTGGAGCATGTTCGTAAATGCCAAAAATGTCAGATGTATGCAGACCAGGTTAATGCACCCCCGTTTCCACTGCACAATTTAGCATCTCCATGGCCTTTTTCGATGTGGGGAATAGATGTCATCGGTCCCATTAATCCCAAGGCCTCCAACGGTCATCGTTTCATTTTGGTGGCAATGGACTATTTCACTAAATGGGTAGAAGCTGCTTCATATGCCAGCATAACTCAAAGGGTGTTTCTCAAATTCCTCAAGAAGGACGTCGTCTGTAGATACGGGATCCCAGAGAGGATAATTACAGATAATGCTGCCAATCTTAATGGTACCGAGATTCAAAAGTTTTGCGATGGTTTCAAAATCAAACACCACAATTCGGCTCCTTATAGGCCTCAAATGAATGGTGCGATTGAAGCAAAGAATCAAAAATGTCAAGAAGATCGTTGCCAAGATGGTTGTAAACTATAAGGATCGGCATGAAATGCTGCCATATGCTCTACATGCTTATCGGACTAACATACGATCAAGCACTGTGGCAACCCCTTTCTCTCTGGTGTACGGGATGGAGGCTGTCTCACCTATCGAAGTAGAACTCCCTTCGCTAAGAGTCTTGATGGAAGCAGATTTAGAAGAATCTGAGTGGGTGAAAACTCGATATGAGCACTTGAACATGATAGAAGAGAAAAGGCTGGCAGCTATTTGTCACGGGCAATTGTACCAAAACAGAATGGCAAGAGCTTTCAATAAAAAGGTTCATCCTAGAGAATTTTGTGCGGGAGATCTGGTTTTAAATAAAATCCTCCCTAATCAGGAGGATGCCCGAGGAAAATGGGCAACAAATTATGAAGGCCCTTATATTGTCAAACAAGCATTCTCAGGAGGTGCTTTGATTATGCAAAACATGGATGGGGAAGAGTTACCAAGGCCAGTAAACTCTGATGCTGTGAAAAAGTTCTATGCTTGAAGTCCCGCTAATTGAAGACCCGAAAGGGCAACCTAGGCAAAAGTTAGGGCAAAGGACAATGAAAACAAAGGAAAAGAAAAGGCCCGCTAGGTTGAAAACCCGAAAGGGCAACCTAGGCAAAAGTTAGGGCAAAACGCAATAAAAACAAAAGAAAAGCAAATGCCCGCTAGGTTGAAAACCCGAAAGGGCAACCTAGGTAAAAGTTAGGGCAAAGAGACCTTAGACTGAAAACTTGCAAAGGCAGCCTAGGAGGAGGATGCGGTGCAACACTTCTGCAAGCACTCACCACACTGGGGCAATTTTACCCGACTGAGTATACTGGGGCCAAATTGTTAAGAAATGATTGAAGATGATGTGTTTGAAGATTCATAAACGGAAGCCAAGATCTGCGTCATCAAAAAGCTGTGGGGAATCAATTAAATGAAAATCAAAGGACCAATACTGGGGAAAATTTTATGTGATTCTCGTAATTTTCTTTACTTGTCTTTGTTTTTAAGATCTTCATAATCCCTTTCGCAATTTTGTTATTGTCTCTTAACGAGCTAAATTCTCGTATTAAGGCAAGAGGTTTTTCTTCCACACTCCCCTATTGTGTTCACTCTCGTGTTCAATCGCTATGGTCATGCCTCAATAAAAGTAAATACAAGTTTAATGGTATGATTTGATAATTCTAATGGTAGCACCAATGAATGGTTTAAACCAAGAGGACTTAATACCTCAAATTCAATGGAAGAGGTAGCATGCACTGAACGACAAAAGAATGATGCAAATAAGCTTGGGAGGACAAACATAACATCCACCTCATAAGTTATCAGATTCTTGGGTGACCGATGTTGTTAAAAGAATGAGTGATGCCTCGTCCCAGAGTGGCCAGTGAACAAGGGTTTTGGTTGGTGGAAGTTTTTCCATGGAGCATTTGGTTCCGCTGTCTTCAAAAGGAAAGGATTCTCATTCGTTTTAGATTAATGATTGAGTATTCTCGAGCTCTAAGGCTCACCACAATTTTATTTTCGAGCTCTAAGGCTCACCACGTCTTTAGTCTCGAGCTCTAAGGCTTGTTGCGAGTTCATTTTTGAGCTCTGAGGCTCAATGCATTTTATTCTCGAGCCCTAAGGCACATTGCAAGCTTATTGTCGAGCTCTAAGGCTCACTTCAATTTTATTCTCGAGCTCTAAGGCTCATTGCATTTAATTTTCTGTTGGACGAAGGAGGTTCCGTCCATTGCATTTAATTTTCTGTTGGACGAAGAGGTTCGGTCCATTGCATATTTAATTTTCTGTTGGACGAAGGAGGTTCCGTCCATTGCATGTTTATTTTCTGTTGGACGAGGAGGTTCCGTCCATTGTATTTAATTTTCTATTGGACGAAGAGGTTCCGTCCATTGCATGTTTATTTTCTGTTGGACGAGGAGGTTCCGTCCATTGCATGTTCATTTTCTGTTGGACGAGGAGGTTCCGTCCATTGCATTTAATTTTCTGTTGGACGAAGAGGTTCCGTCCACTGCATGTTTGTTTTCGAGCTCTGAGGCTCACTGCATCTTTATTTTTTTTCGAGCTCTGAGGCTCACTGCATTTTTATTTTCGAGCTATGAGGCTCACTACATTTTATCTTTGAGCTCTGAGGCTCACTGTATTTTATCTTCGAGCTCTGAGGCTCGCTGCAATTTTATTTTCGAGCTCTGAGGCTCATTGCAATTTTATTTTCGAGCTCTGAGGCTCACTGCATTTTATCTTCGAACTCTGAGGCTCGCTGTATTTTTATTTTCGAGCTCTGAGGCTCATTACAATTTTATTTTCAAGCTTTGAGGCTCACTGCATCTTTCTTTTTTCGAGCTCTAAGGTTCAATGCGTTTTATCTTCGAGCTCTGAGGCTCGCTGCAATTTTATTTTCAAGCTCTGAGGCTCCCTGTATTTTTATTTTCGAGCTCTGAGGCTCACTGAAATTTTATTTTTGAGCTCTGAGGCTCAATGCCTCTTTATTTCTTCGAGCTCTGAAGCTCACTACATCTGAGCTCTGAGGCTCACAGCAATTTTATTTTCAAACCTCCTCAAAGACAAAAAAATATGTTCATCTTTCTTTACTTGTTCATTACTACAATACAAGAAAAGTCACGATTAATCATGTCTTCTAGTAGTCAACAAGTAAAGAGGGACAATTGTGAACACCCATTTTTGCCCGTCTTTTATTTTTATGATATTATGCTTCAAGGAGACTGATAATAGTAATAAAGAGAGAAAGAAGAAAAAGAAAATAATAAAGAAAGGAAGTGGGCTCATAATCAATTTGCTGTTGGACGGAATGGTCTCGTCCAGTGCATTGGACTTGCTGTTGGACGCGGTCCAGGCCATTCCATTGGACTTGCTGTTGGACGCGGTCTAGGCCATTCCATTGGACTTGCTGTTTGACGCGGTCCGGGCCAGTCCATTACATTGGACTTGCTTGTGGACGGGGTAGTCCCGTCCAGTCCATTGCATTTGCCAATGGACGGGGTGGCCCCGTCCAGTCATTGCATTTGCCAAATGGACAGGGTGGCCCCATCCAGTCATTGCATTTGCCAATGGACGGGGTGGTCCCGTCCAGTCCCTAGCCATTGCCAATGGACGGGGTGGTCTCGTCCAATCACTGTATTTGCCAATGGATGGGGTGGCCCCGTCCAGTCCATTGCTTTGCACGTGCTGATGGACGGGCTGGTCCCGTCCATTGCTTTGCGCTTGCTGATGGACGGGGTGGTCCTGTCCATTGCTTTGCACGTCCTGATGGACGGGGTGGTCCCGTCCATTGCTTTGCACTTGCTGATGGACGGGGTGGTCCCGTCCATTGCTTTGCGCTTGCTGATGGACGGGGTTTTCCCGTCCATTGCTTTGCACTTGCTGATGGACAGGGTGGTCCCGTCTATTGCTTTGCACTTGTTGTTGGATGGGGTAGCCCCGTCCAGTCCACTGCAGTTATCTTTTCTTGTTGGACGAGGAGGTCCGTCCAGTGTATATCTCTACTTTTGCATATCTAATTTTCTGTTGGGACGAAGAGATTCCGTCCACTGTAATTTTATTTTCAGACTGAAGGCTAAAGAATAAAGAAAGAAGAAGAAGAAGGTAATGAAGAGAGGACGAAGAAAAGAAGGAGAAGAGGACAACCAACAAAAAGGGAAAGAGATTGAGTTACTTCTCCTAACCCTAAAAATATCTTAGAAATAAGACAAGACCTCTTTTCCTCCTCCACCCATTGGTCCTTCCTCTTCCTCATTCCCCCCCTCGTCTTACCTAGCAGCCCTACTCCTATCCCTAAAAAGCCATCATACACATCAGGTAAAACCCCCATCTCCTTCTCTTTTCAAGCATGCAACCCTCACATCAAATCACCTCCTTTCCACTGCTCACGTCGTCCCCATATGAACACACGCTATTGCTGTTCACGCCGTCCCCATCTGAATACACGCTATTGTTGCTCACGCCGCCCTCATCCGAACACACGCTATTGCTGTTCACGCCACCCCCATCTGAACACACGCCATTGCTACTCAAAACCACCCAACCCTTGGATTTCGTACAAACCGACCTTGAAGCCAATGGAGAAGAAGCAAGAAGCCCTCTCCTCTGTCTATAAAAGGAGAGGAAAAAGAGGAGAAAAAGGGGGGGACGGATTTTTTTCCGGGGAAAGGACTTATGGTCTGATATTTTCGGTGTGAGAAAAGAAAGAAAAAGAGAGAGAGATTTCTATCTAACGTTTTATTTGTAAGGAAGAGAGATTAGAGATCTGAGTTTCCTTTTCTCTTCCCTATTACTAGAGTGGTTAAGAAGGAAGAGCTGAAGGGGCCAGTAAGGTTGAATGTAAAGACTTCGATCTTGAAATCTTATCACTGAGAATAAACAAAATCACTCTTATTCTGCTCTTATTTGGTAACCCTTGTTCTCTTTGTTGATATTATTTCAATAATTTTCTCGTGACATTCTTATTTTTCTGTGCCACCGCTCACTGAATAAGTTAGCAAAAAGTTTCATTTCTACGTTTCATTTCTGTCCTATTTTCAAGAAGTAAAATCGTTTATTTTACATAAAAATAGAGGATGATCACTTGATCAAAACAATCTTTTTGGGTTGCCCTATGACAAGTGTCATGTTCAACCCTTCAGGTTTTAAGGTTGCTTTGTGGACTTACGTGCCATGTTCAACCTCACATAGGTTCAATCAAAAATTTCACAACTGAGGATGTTTCTTTCTTGAAAGACGATTCTTGGGTAAAACAAATATCTTCAAAGTTATTAATAATTTATACAACTAATTTTGGGTAACCATTTTGTGGATGTTCTAGGGTGCCGTGGGGTTAAGTCTCCATGCCTTCCCTAGACATAATCGACTTCCGAACCTAAAGCTTTTTTTCTAAAGGGTTTCCAACTTCCCTGAAATTAAATAAAGTTGGTGGCGACTCCATGTTTTCTCTCTAAGAGGAAAAACCAGTCTTTTTTTCTTGGTCGCTACAGATGGCGACTCCACTGGGGACTTTCCAATAGAGTCAAGCCCATAAAAATTGGTTTTGCAAATTTTTAGTAACGTGTAGCTTATTTGTTTTACCTTTTATGATTATATCTTGCTATTTTTCTCCTTACAATAATTAAATGACAAAACTAAAAATGTTTTATTCATGTCTGTTTGGGTTGTCCTTTTGGTTAGGTTTTTCCTCTTATTTAAATGAGAAGATTTAGTTGTACATACATTTTTACTCACGTTATTGTTATATATGTTTCACTAACAGTGTTTTTGTTTCCTCCTCCTTTATTTTCTTTTTTCCCATGTTTTAACAATAGGGTAGAGGACTTATAAGCATTGTCATATATACCTATGTTTTTGTTTTACAGGTTTTTCTTGTCTTCCCTTTTATTTTTACTTTTAAGTGTCACATGTTTGTATGCCCCCTTTCACACACATCACTATCACATATTGCACACACACTTAGCTCTATACTCGAGCTTTCTCAAAAACCCAAGGATTAGGTGGTGCTCTGACGTTGTTATTGAAGAGGTCTTGTGCCTCCCTGATACTTGTCAGTTCACCACTCAGATTGTACATGAGATCATGGAATAGTCATATTGAGAGGGTTTATCCCTACTTGTGGTTAGATTCATGAATCATATCCTTATGAGGGCAATCTGGGGACCATGACTTTTAGAGGTCTAGACCCGTCCCGATTTTCACTAATAGAGCAGACCCAGTGGCCAACCTGTTTAAAGTCCTAACCTTAGGGTGTGTCCATCCTTATGTTTTACATGGCTTAGGACAAAAGGGGGCGTACTTTTCTTTCCTCTCTCTATCATCATAAGCATAAGTTGTCATGCATATTCATTGTGAATACTCACAAAACTTAGGGCGCCACATTGCTGCCTCAAACTTGAATGACATACTCAAATATTATTGCACATCTAATAGGCGCTATGTCATAATGAAGGTGATACATACCCATCAGGGTTTTCAACTCCATTGGGTCCCATACGACATGAATCATGCAAGATATATTTACTTTACTATACTCTTTTTTTTTTGTTGCGTCTCTTTGTTGGAAGATTTTGGTATTCACCTTATAGTAAGAAAATGGAAAAGTTTGGTTCAGAGAAGAATACTAGCAACGCGAGCTGTTCCAAGAAGAGTATCAAGATCGATGTGACACTCAATGACGTGAAGAGATTATGTGAACTCAGCCAGCAAATGTCAGAAAAAGCATGCTCAGACTTTGTCAGCAAGTATGGCAGAATATTGGACCTATTGGGTATTCCAGTGGGAGCTCCCGCTGAGTGCATTGGCCCAATATTGGAACTCAACTTTGAGATGTTTTGAATTGCCTAACTTGGACATCACTCCAATTATGGAAGAGTATGCTTATATGCTAAGACTGCCAATTCAAAAGAAGACTCGCTTCTACATGTATTATGGCCAACATGTAACAGATTGGAAAATAGCAACTCTATTGGAGCTTCAACCCGAACAGATAGAGAACACAGAAAAGGGAACCACCAAAGGGTTGAAGAGGCGATTTTTGGAAGTGTATCTCAACAAGCTGGGCCAGCAACAACGATGGGTTACTTTCAACAAAGCACTAGCCCTCATGATATATGGTTTGGTGCTCTTTCCTTTTGTACTAGATCTGATTGATCAGTCAGCCATGGATGTTTTCTATAGGGTCGAAGAATATGGCGTAAACCTGGTCCCCGCTATCTTAGCCGAAACTTTCCTCTCCCTACAGGTTTGTCATCAGAATCAACAAGGGAAATTGTGATGTTGTGCGTCAATATTGTATGTCTGGATCATGACTCACTTGTACGCTCGTGATAAAATCGATAGAACAGATGACCCGCTGAAAGGATTCACTCGCATGTAACTAAAGCCACGTAAGCTATATGAGTGGAAACAAGAGTTTGATCAGGCCGACCCGCGGTCGTTTAGTTGGACGTGTCCGTGGTATAATGGAGATTCAGTTGCATTCAGTTGTGGAAGTTTGTCAAATGTTCCATTGATGGGCCCCAGAGGTTGTGTATCATACTCACCAGCTTTGGTAATGCGCCAACTCAAGTGGACACAGGATGAACCCCCCCAAAGAGTTGCTCGATGGGATATTCTTCCTATACCAAGAAGGTGAAGGCATGAAGAGTCAAACGATAGCAGTAAGGTCAACGTGGAATGATATTCATATGAAAGGACCGGAGGAATTAGGAAGGCGAGTCATAGCTCACACAAAAAGATATGAAGCATGGAGAGAAGCAAGAAGAGGTTTCCCTCCAAGACCTGCATCCCCTCTCCATAAGGAAAATAATCCTCTTACCAAAGATCAAATGTTGAAAGAAATTGAAGTTTTAAAAGCTCGGATGAGGGTTTTTGATGAGAAGGACCAAGCTGCCGAAGTAACTATTGTCACACTCCGAAGACAAGTGCAGAAGCTGAGTTTACAGATTGAGCATTTGAAGGACGAATGCGCTGATGCCCACGAAGCCCCGAGTCGCACAAAAAGGGCAAGAAAAGACAAAGAAGCAGAAACTCAGGAGCTGCTGGCAAAAATAGGATGTCAAGAGAAGATGCTTGTCAAACTTCAAAAGAAGAAAAAAGAGCTCGAGACAAATGTAGGGGTTCATGTTGAAACAATACATATACTAGAAGAGAGAGTTGAATCCCTGCAAGAATCCTTGGCCCAAATAGAAGTGTACTCTAATCGAGGATGGGACGATGCAGCCAAGTATCGCGAGCTACTAGCAGAAGCCAACATAAGAGAAGATTGGCTCAGAAACAAGATAAAAGACTCTGAAAGGGTTGAAGCTCAACGTCACGCAGAATGGGTAAAGGGATGGAAATTAGTGGTGAAGGATGTAATGAATGAATAGGAAGCATGGAAGAGAAAATACGAGGACGTGATGGATAAGCTCCAATATCACACTTCCCAACTGGTGGAGCGGTTTGAAGAGGCATCCGTCCACATTCGTATAAACCATTTCCTTCAGCTACCACCGAAGGTGACCGAATTCTTCAATCATTTTGGAAAACTTACCAGAGGGTTCAGGAAAAAGAAGATGAGACTTTTAACATAGAACTTTGTAGACCTCGAAGAAAGATGGAAACTATCAATGTACTTCTTTTATTTTGATCAAAGACTCATGATTTGTATCAAAATATTTATAATGGAATGGAAGTTTTCATCCATGTCTTTCGAGCATTTCTAGATAATATCTATCGAGGAGTACATTCTCCCTTAGATACATCATCAACATTTTTTACCCTAAAAATGACGTGTTTTCTGTGTAAATGAGGACGTTGCTAGTACGAGTGTGGTTCATCGAGGAGTGGATTCTCCCATGGACTTGACACCAACTGCATTCAAACTAGAGGGAACCATACCACTAGATTTGATTGCAGGATGGGTTTTCTTTCTATAGGTGTAATACGACAGTCTTCCTAAGAGTACCCTCACAATTGAACGAAGGATGATAATCTGCACATGGATGCATACACGCACACAAAATTTTGAATTGGCTAATAAGTTTTTTTAAAATGCTTTACAGAATCACGTCCTTCTGAGGATTCTGGAACCATTGTGCGACCTAGGAAAGGTAACACCAACCAAACCCGAGTTTACGATACCAGATCTCGGACCAGGATGGCTGCCAATGCGTCTGAGGAAGGAAGAAACCTAAGCTTTGAGATAGATGATGTGAGGGGAAGAATAAGCGAGATGACTGAAACCCAAGCAAGATTAGAAGCCATACTACAAGATATGAGGGAATCTCTCAGCATGCTTAGTGCAAACAGAGATACAATTGAACCTGGTAGGCAGCGGATTTCTTCTGTGGTAACAGCACCAATGTTTTCAAACATTAGCACGGGTCTCATTCAGGGAGTGTCTGGACCCGACCAGACACATCACACGGCACCAATAACACTTCCCATTGGAGAAGGATATCCCCCTTTCGAAAATGCCTATCATGAAGTCCCGGGCTACACCGCGCCAACATGGGAGCAACCACATGTATCTACTCACAGCCAGTCAGCGGGATTCCAGGCTGGTAAGGATAAGATGAGAGATGAATGGATGGAGAAAATGGAAGAACAGATAAAAGCGATAAAAGGTTCGAGTACCTACGACCCTCTCCAGATAGAAGAACTCTGTCCCGCCACAGATATCATGATCCCCAAGGACTTCAAGATTCCTGACTTCTCCAAATATGATGGAAGTGGGAACCCACGATTTCACCTCATTAGTTACGCCACCAAGATGGCAATCTGGTCCAAGGATGACAAATTCCTTATCAGCTTTTTCCACGAAAGTTTGATGGGCCTCGCCTTAGAATGGTACCTTCAATTGGACCATTCCAAGATCTTGCGATGGATGGAATTAGCTAACTTATTTATGGACTAGTACAAATTTAACCTGGATGCAGCCCCGAGTCGTGAACAATTGACTACACTGCAAAAAAGAAGTGAGGAGCCCTTCAAGCAATATGCCCAAAGGTGGAGGAGTTTGGCTGCACAAGTTCAGCCCCCGTTGACTTTATCTGAAATGTGCTCATACTTTCTAGGAACCCTCGGAGCACCTTTTATAGGGGCCATGGTTGGGGCCGCCTACAAATATTTCTCTGACTTGATCGCCGTCGGTGAAAGGATTGAATTTTTGGCAAGAGCTGGAAAGCTCCCGATGAATGACGGTGAAGGAAGTACATCCCGGAAGGGATTTCAACCAAAGAAGAAGGAAGTTGAGGCGAATTATGTACAACGCCAACAGAACTTCAATCCTCAGTACCAAGCACCCTATAACCCTAACCAACATGTCCCATACCAGACACAAACCCCGCTTTACCCGTTACAATCATCCTCACAAACCAACACTTACCCGCAAAACCAAATCAGCAATATTCCTACCCCCCAACCATATAACCTTGCCCGCCCATCGTACACCCGTTACCCGTCTGCACCCCCACAAAACAGCCCAAACTATCCTCCGCCTCGCCCAAATTTCCAAAACCAAGGACGTTTCCAAAGTCTAAATCTGCCACCCTTCCCGAAATTGTCAATCTCTAATGCGGATTTATTCCAACAATTGTTTGATCGCCACTTGATTGGGGGAAACCCTGTACGTCCCTTAGAACCACCATTTCCTGCTTGGTACAATCCAAATCAGACTTGCAAGTATCATATGGATGTCACAGGTCATTCTATTGAGGATTGCGAAGCTTTTAAGACGGCAGTAAGAAAGTTGATTGCTTGTGGGAGACTAGGGTTCGAAGAAGAGGTCGGGCCTAATATCGTTAAGAATCCAATCCCGAATCATAATGATGGAAATCGAGTAAACAATTTGGAGGTAACAGCGTCCCTAATTAGGAAGGTGCTGGAACTACGAGTGCCAATGCAGAAGATCTTCGAAGAACTGAAGAAGGTGGGATACAATATTGTTGCACCAGTGAAAATCCCAAGTGCAGAAAGGGGGTACCCCAAGGATCTAAGGTGCGACTATCATCGTGGGCAAGTGGGGCACGACATTGAAACTTGTTGGGATTTCAAAGTCCAGGTTTAGAGGTTACTCACCTTGGGGGTGATTCAAGCCAGACGAGGTGCTGCAGAGGAAGTCAATGTAGTTGAAAAAGTTGTACTCCGAGTACCACCCATGAACAAACCTTCAGACCCAGAAAGAGTCATCGTAAGGGTGGGCAAGCCAACTCCTTTTGCTTATGCAGATACACATGTTGTACCATGGAATTATGAACAGAAAGTTGAACTAACTGGAGCTGCGGGGAAGACCTCGAAGACCTAAGTTACTAATATTGTGAGAATTGGAGGCATTACAAGGAGCGGGCGATGCTACACCCCGGCTGAAGAAAAAATGATGAAGGAAGCCGAAGAAGAGAAAACTATAGATGAAAGAAAAGGGAAAGAAGAAGAAGAGTTTATGAAGATCATGAAGCAAAGTGAATATGATGTGGTGGAACAGTTGAAGAAAACTCCGGCATGGATATCCCTTTTGTCGCTCGTCTTGACATCAGAATTGCATCGCAAGGCATTATTGAAGGTGTTGAATGAAGCGTATGTCAAACCTGACGTCACTCTGGAAAATGTGGTAAATATGGTGGACCCAATTAGGCATGTCAACATGATTACTTTCTCGGAAGATGAAGTGGCCTCAAAATCCTGCAGTAGCACCAAAGCCTTACACATCACCCTAAAGTGTAAGGGGTTTGTAATTGCAAAGGTGCTTGTAGATGGTGGTTCGGAGTTGAATGTGGTTCCGATGTCCACCCTCGAGCAACTAAATATAAGCGTGGCATATTTGACACCACAAGAAATGGTTGTACTAGCATTTGATGAGACAGGAAGAGGAATCTTAGGAGAGATAACTTTGTCACTACTAGAAAATTGTTATTTTCGGACGGATTCACAGACAGATTTTAGACGGAATTTGGACACTTTTCCCACGGATTTTGGACGGACAATTAATTTCAGACGGATTTCACACGGAACACCCCCCGTCTGAAAAAGCCCCATTGCAAATTAAAAATTATGTCCGAAATTCCGTCCGAAATTAGTTCCAGACAGATTTCGGACAGCTTTCAGACAAACACAAAAATCTGAATTTTGGTTATATTGGCTTAATTTAGGACGAATTTCAGACGGATTCAATATTTCTATTCATGCAAATTCTGGACGGATTTCAGACGAATGTTATGATATTATTTTGGACAGATTTCCCACGAATTAGATAATCATATTTAAATAATATTTTTTGATAAACAAATCATGTTTATTAATAAAAAAGGGCCAAACTTAAATAATTATGCATACCAAATTAGGTACCTGGACTAGGAATCTAATATAATATAATAAAAAATAATTATTATTAAGGTACCACTCTAGACAAGTATCAAGCTTCAAATAAACAAAAACACAAAGTATCTTGAAATACAAGAATGATATATTAAGATTCAAAGCATTAAAATATCATTACAAACATCAAAGACATAAATTTATTCCTCATTGTTACTTTGATCACTAAACTCTTCATCTTCATATAGCACATCATCCATCATCTCCTCATCATCATCATATCACCGTCGTTGTCATCTAATCATCGTCGTCATTGATTAATTCGTGGCCACCATCATAAACGAGAAGGATGTTACTATAATCAAATAAAAGATAGTGAGTCCTTCCGAGAAAGCATTCATCACACCGTAACAAGATAATAGACTATATAAATAATTTAAATAACAAGATAGAAAATATGGATATTCAAACCATTTGGCTTGTACTCACATAATGGACATCATCACATTAAGATACTCTCTACTCTTTTTAGTGCGGTTTCTCATGGTCTTCTCCTCACATGGCTAAACTACATAACATAAGATTCTACCATCTCTACCATAATAGGTGCTACCCCTACATTCTCTCTAATGCATTCGTTCTTAATTTTATCTTGTCTTGTATGTCCCCATGTCCAACACAACATCCTCATAGCTACAACATTGAGCTAATGCTCTTGTTGGCTTTTTACTGCCAAACATTAACATAAAGCATCACGACTCATAGTTGTGTGACAAACTTTTCCTTTAAAATTGAGAGGCACTTTTGTATCACAAATGAAACCCGAAGTACTCCATTTCATCCACCTAGCTTGAATCTTATGTTTTACATGAAAAAATACTTTGCCAGTTTGGATTTTTAATGAGCAATATCTACAGATTTTCTTGGTTTTGATGCAAACAGAAGTAGCAAAGATAAACTCACTACATAATTACCACACTCCAACAAAATATGAACAGTTTCAAGAACCAACTTGTCATTAATAAAGGTAAAAGGAGGAAACTAAAATTGGTTATTTTATCAATTAATAATACTGCTTACAAAATAATAATTGTTTAGGATTAACAGTTCATTTCACATTTCACAATAAGGATCGAATTATAATGGAAAGAAAGGATATGTGGGGAAAAATAGTTTCTCATTAAATGAAAAGGTGTTCTGTAATACACACGCTGTGTGAAGAAATGTGAACTTTAAGAAAAGTTCACTTGCAGTGGAAAATTTCACATGCATATTGGTAATAAAACATGTTTGATGTGTTCAGGAATAATATTGAATTAAAATTCAAAATGAGATATTGACAGACTTGGTCAATTACATCTAGATTTGAAAGTCCCCAACCTTTTTTCGATATGCTTCACGAACTTCATCGCAGGAATTACAACAGTCCTCATCTGACTGTAGATACAAATATGGGCCAAGATTCAGGTGAACATCAAACATGTGATGCTAGGAACATATCAATTAAAGCCACACAAAATCCATCATGAAATCCAAATTGGAAAACTTCAGATATATTAGACTGAACAGAAGGAAGAAAATTGTAGGAGTTGACTACTATAATGCTGCCTAGTTGAAACTGTTTATCCAGAACAAATATATGGTCCTTTAACTTTTCAGGTGCAAACAGGAGTGATAAAATGCCCGATTCCCTAGTATGCAATGTAGTGATTAACAATCTATACTCACTGCTATCCAGTAATTAATGTATAAATAAGGTATTAAATTACAGTGTCCTTATAAACTAACTCTTCTAACATACCGCTTCTGCACCATAACAGGAACCACAATAAGTCTCATTGTGCTCAAGCCCGCCTCCATGTCTTTGCAAGGGCTTTTCAATCTGCGTAAATGAACAAAAACATAACCAATTTCTAATAAAATCAGATTTGGGGCTTTAGGGTTCATAAATCAATTTGGGGAAAACTCATTCAAACTAAAGAATGATAAAATTAACCTAGGAAATCACTGATTCATACTCCCAATGGCATAAAGCAAGGTTCAATTTCAAAATTGAAATCTGAAATTAAAGGGTTAGGGTTAGGGTTTGCAAACTGAATTGGGGATTCTTGAAATGAAGCTTAGTAAGGATGAAAATCACTCACCCAAACAAAGAGGAATCATGGTGGTGGCAGCAAGGTCGACCGGCTCGACTCCGGCGAGGTGGCAGTGATGGCAAAGCTCCGTTTCACATGGTGGCAGTGGCCAAGTACGAACCAAACAGACCAGCACTCGCGAGGGACGGCGGAGCTCGATGCGTGGTCGTCTCCTCCATACCAACGTGGCTAAACGACGACCGGCGACAAGCTGTTGGTGGCGCTCACGGTGGCTGCATGACACGGAGGAGAACGGACTGAACGCGCATCGTCTTCTCACTCCAAGTGGCCGAACGTGGCTGAACGGCGACCAGACG
Organism: Sophora flavescens; assembly: GCA_030762895.1. Lineage (NCBI taxonomy): Eukaryota > Viridiplantae > Streptophyta > Magnoliopsida > Fabales > Fabaceae > Sophora > Sophora flavescens. The sequence continues at coordinate 1,413,513 of JAUPTC010000017.1, forward strand.
ACGGCCTACATGACGGTGGTGCGCGGCTGGACGTGGTTGAGAGGAGGAGGAAGATGATGTGGGGAGGAAGAGAGGTGGGTCTGGTTTCATGTGAAGAACGAGAAGGGAAAAAAAATAGAAAGAAGACTTGTGGAGGAGAAGGTGTCGAGCCTGATGGAAGAAGAAAAGAGGGCTTTTGTGTTTTTATTAATTGTCTTTTTCTTTTAGTTAGTAGTAGGTAGAATGTGTAGTTGAAATTAATTTTAGAAAAAGAATAATAATATTGACCCTTGGATTTAAAAATAATGAATGATAAATATATATTTTCAAAATTCAAATTAGAGTAAAGATTGATGATTGACTTTAGCAACCAAGAAAATCAGTGATCCAAAATAAATCTCCAGTTAACACTACACCAATTTATTTTCAAATCTAAAATTAAATAGAGTAACATCTGAAAATAACTTCCTTTGAATGACATTATTTAAAATATTTTTCTAAACAAAGAATATTAGTGACAATAGCATAACATTATAGTCCTGCAAGCGTGCATACACTGTAATAACTCAGTGCTAATGCACTCAAAATATTTTAAATGAGTAAATAAAATTACTCAAACTAAACCGCATAAAAATAAACAAAAATAAATATCTAGATAATTAATTATTTCAATAAAATAATTAGGGACAGATTTAATTATGTTTTACTCGTATAGGAACCAAACGGGTAATGTATAGGGACCAAATGGAGATTTTTTATACGTATAGGGACCATTTTAATAATTTTTTATGTATAGGGACCAAATCGAGAATTCATGTCACGTATAGGGACTAAAGTATTATTTTAACCGAAGATTTTTTACAACGAGGGAAGTGAGAAATTTGGCTGAAAATTCCCTCGCCCCCCAGTGAAAAATTTATGGCGCCGTGATCATGTTGCCTATTTTTGTTGTTGTATATTAGTCTATTGTTATAAATTTTTACAACAATTTAATTTTTGAATTTAATTTACATTTTACATTTTATTAGTCTAAATATGTTTTTTAATTTTTTTCATAAATCTTGTTTACTTTTAAATTTATTAAGATCAAATATTTTAATCATATTTAATTTGTAAGATAAATTATTTAATCTTTTTGAAGAAAAATATAAAAAATAACAAATCCGTGTGAAATCTGTCTCAAATTTTCGGACAGATTTCAGACGGATGTAAGATAAATCAAGAAAAATATAAAAAATAACAAATCCGTATGAAATCTGTCTCAAATTTTTGGACAGATTTCAGACGGATGTAAGATAAATCAAGAAAAATATAGAAAATAACAAATCCGTGTGAAATATGTCTCAAATTTTCGGACAGATTTCAGACGGATGTAAGATAAATCAAGAAAAATATAAAAAATAACAAATCCGTGTGAAATCTTTCTCAAATATTCGGACAGATTTCAGACGGATGTAAGATAAATCAAGAAAAATATAATCAGACGGATGTAAGATAAATCAAGAAAAATATAAAAAATAACAAATCCGTGTGAAATCTGTCTCAAATTTTCGGACCGATTTCAGATGGATGTAAGATAAATCAAGAAAAAAAAAACAAATCTGTGTGAAATCTGTCTCAAATTTTAGGACAGATTTCAAACGGATGATTGAAAAGACCCAAGATAAAAAAAAATGAAACCGATCCGTGCGAAATCTGTGGGAAATATTTTGGCGCGTTATTGGCACGAAAGTTTGAGACAAAGTAGAGACGGATTTGAGACGGAATCTCAATGAAAATTACATTCGTCTCAAATCCGTCCGAAATGTTCATAAAATTTCATATGGAAACATTTCCGTCCAAAAATTCTGTCTGAAAATTCTAGTTTTCTAGTAGTGTGTCCCTTGAAATAGGGCCTAGTTCTTTTTCTGTCCTCTTTCAAGTCATGGAAATCCAACCAGCTTACACTATGCTTCTGGGGAGGCCTTGGATTCATGAAGCATGAGTGGTCCCATCGACTCTGCATCAGTGTTTGAAGTATATCCAAGATGGATCCATTATTACTGTCCGTGGTGAAGAGGAAATCATGCTGACAAAGCCCACCACAGTACCTTATATGGAAAGTACAGAGCAGATGGAAGATGACTCGCTGCATATTTTTGAGGTATTGAAGTCATAGAACAAGAAAAGGGAGCCCCCAATGAAGAATGTGAATGAAGTAGTAGTCAGCATCATGGAAAAGAACGGGTATCAAAGAGGAAAAGGCCTAGGGCCTCAGCTGCAAGGGATCTCTCGGCCAATTGAAGCGGCTATGAGAGAAAGGAAGGCACGGATTGGTGTATCAGCCAACCTGGCGAAGGGATGAAATTCATGACTCTTGAGAATAAGGAAGAAGAAGAGCGCGAGAAAAGTATCTTCCCTTCTTCGACAGGGGACTTTCCCGATGAGCTGCTGAAGTTATCGATCCCAAAGTCATTTTCCCCTCACTTCACTATCAGCACACTTGAAGAGGAGCTGGACGAGAACCATGTCATCTATCTCCCTGCTAGCAATGAGGTTCTCAACAATTGGCAATCGGAACCATTTGTTGATAGTAACACTCTGTCTGGTGTTTTCCTTTTGGTTTCATCGTCTCTTTTCTCTCTCTTTCATTTATTTATTTTGTTTAAGCTTTTTTGTCATAAATAAGACCCTTGCCTATACTTCTCCTATTCCGACTTTTTCTTCCAGGAATACTTCTTCCACTAAAGATTTACCTCGGGAAAGGAACTTTGAAAACTCATTTATTGATTCCTCTCGCGCTGATGAATACGACCTTTAATCCGATGAGGAAGAAGAAGACATTGAAGAATTCATAAAAGTGGTGAAACGGTCAGAGGAAGGGATGAGCTCGAGTGATGAGGTTACAAAAGTGATCAACATGGGAACCGAGGAGGACAAGAAGGAGTTGAAAATAGTGGATAACCCAGAGCGAAGAGAAATGGTTACACTATTCAAAGAGTATTTGGATGTGTTTGCATGGTCCTACAGAGATATGCCATGTTTAGATCCTGAGATAGCATCGCATAAAATTCCCTTATACCCAGATGTGGCTCCAAAGAAACAAAAATTAAGGAGAATGCATCCTGAGATGTCGCTGAAGATCAAGGAAGAAGTGACCAAGCAGTTAGAGGCTGGCTTTCTGGAAGTAGCTAGACACCCGGAATGGGTAGCTAATATTGTTCCAGTACCAAAGAAGGATGGAAGGGTCAGAATGTGCGTGGACTACAGAGACCAGAATAAGGATAGTCCAAAGGATGATTTCCCCTACCTCATATTGATGTCCTTGTAGACAATACAGCCAGAAGTCATAGGTTTTCTTTCATGGACGGGTATTCTGGGTACAATCAGATCCTCATGGACAACGACGATAAAGAAAAGACAACTTTTATCACTCCTTGGGGAACTTTTTGTTACAAAGTTATGCCTTTTGGATTAAAGAATGCTGGGGCCACTTACCAACGTGCTATGGTAGCATTGTTCCATGACATGATGCATAAGGAGGTAGAGGTATATGTTGATGATATAGTGGCTAAGTCCAAGGAAGGAGAAAGCCATGTGGTAGTTTTGAGAAAGTTGTTTAAGTGGCTAAGAAAGTACAAGTTGCGCCTCAACCCTGCAAAATGTACTTTCGGTGCATCCGCAGGGAATTTACTCGGCTTTGTTGTCAGTAGGGAAGGAATAAAGGTGGACCCTAACAAGGTAGAAGCAATACGTGACATGCCAGCACCTAAGAACGAGCGAGAAGTAAGGGGTTTTCTTGGAAGATTGAATTATATTGCACGCTTCATTGCAAATCTGACTAGCACATGCGAGCCAATCTTCAAACTCCTCAGGAAGAGTAATCCAGGAAGATGGGATGATGACTGTCAAGAAGCCTTTGACAAGATAAAGGCATATCTACTGAATCCACCAGTGTTGGTACCGCCTACCCAAGGTCGTCCATTGTTACTCTATCTCACCATACTGCCAACCTCAATGGGGACAATGTTGGGACAACATGATGAATCTGGCAGGAAGGAGCAGGCAATTTACTATCTGAGTAAAAAGTTTAACGCCCGTGAGGCTCGTTATATGGCAATCGAGAAGACTTGTTGTGCACTAGTATGGACCTCCATAAGACTCAGACAGTACATGTTATATCACACCACTTGGCTAGTTTCTCGAATGGATACTTTGAAGTATATCATCGAAAGTCCTCATATCTCCTTAAGAGTTTCGAAGTGGCAAGTGATATTGTTAGAATTTGACATCAAATATGTGACTCAAAAGTCCATCAAAGGAAGTGCGATTGCTGACCATTTAGCAGAGAATCCTCTTGAGGATGGATGGCCTGTCAATTCCGAGTTCCCCGATGGAGAGATAATGTCCCTCGAGGAAGATGAAGAACGGGAAGATCTGTGGAAAACGTATTTTGATGGAGCAGTCAATATGCATGGTAGTGGTATAGGAGCAGTGGTTATCTCACCAAATGGCAAGCAATACCCGATGGCCATAAAACTAAAATTCGAATGTACAAATAATATTGCAGAATACGAGGCATGTGCTGGTGGATTGCAAATGGCACTTGAACTGGGTATAAAGCAGTTGAAAGTCTTCGGGGATTCAGCCTTAATAATTTACCAAGTCAATGGTGAATGGCAGACCAAGGACTCCAAGTTGATTCCGTATAAGAAATACTTGACTCGGTTGATTGCCCAGTTCGACGAGATTACTTTCTCGCATTTAAGTCGATACAAGAATCAATTTGCTGATGCTTTAGCCACACTAGCTGCCATGACCAAGCTGGATATCCATATCAATGTCCAACCCATCCAAATTAGAGTGCAAGATGAACCGGCGTACTGTGCTCATGTGGAAGGAGAACCTGATGGTAAGCCTTGGTACCATGATATCAAGTAATATATTCAGAACAAGGAATACCCAGTAGAGGCTAGCGAAGTAAATAAAAAGACCATCCGAAGACTGGCTATGGCCTTTTTCTTAAACAAGGAAGTGTTGTATAAAAGAGGATATGATGGTACCCTACTCAGATGTGTGGATGCTCGCGAAGCTAAACTGATCATGATCGAAGTTCATGAAGGAATCTGTGGTACTCATGCCGATGGTCACATGAGGGCTAGGAAGATCTTGAGAAGTGGTTAATATTGGTCTACTATGGAGTCAGATTGTGTGGAGCATGTTCGTAAATGCCAAAAATGTCAGATGTATGCAGACCGGGTTAATGCACCCCCGTTTCCACTGCACAATTTAGCATCCCCATGGCCTTTTTCGATGTGGGGAATAGATGTCATCGGTCCCATTAATCCCATGGACTCCAACGGTCATCGTTTCATTTTGGTGGCAATAGACTATTTCACTAAATGGGTAGAAGCTGCTTCATATGCCAGCATAACTCAAAGGGTGTTTCTCAAATTCCTCAAGAAGGACGTCGTCTGTAGATACGGGATCCCAGAGAGGATAATTACAGATAATGCTACCAATCTTAATGGTACCGAGATTCAAAAGTTTTGCGATGGTTTCAAAATCAAACACCACAATTCGGCTCCTTATAGGCCTCAAATGAATGGTGCAGTTGAAGCATCAAACAAAAATGTCAAGAAGATCGTTGCCAAGATGGTTGTAAACATAAGGACTGGCATGAAATGCTGCCATATGCTCTACATGCTTATCGGACTAACATACGATCAAGCACTGGGGCAACCCCTTTCTCTCTGGTGTACGGGATGGAGGCTGTCTCACCTATCGAAGTAGAACTCCCTTCGCTTAGAGTCTTGATGGAAGCAGATTTAGAAGAATCGAGTGGGTGAAAACTTCGATATGAGCGGTTGAACATGATAGAAGAGAAAAGGCTGGCAGCTATCTGTCACGGGCAATTGTACCAAAACTGAATGGCAAGAGCTTTCAATAAAAAGGTTCATCCTAGAGAATTTTGTTCGGGAGATCTGGTTTTAAAGAAAATCCTCCCTAGTCAGGAGGATGCCCGAGGAAAATGGGCACCAAATTATGAAGGCCCTTATATTGTCAAACAAGCATTCTCAAGAGGTGCTTTGATTCTGCAAAACATGGATGGGGAAGAGTTACCAAGGCCAGTAAACTCTGATGCTGTGAAAACGTTCTACGCTTGAAGGCCCGCTAGGTTGAAGACCCGAAAGGGCAACTTAGGCAAAAGTTAGGGCAAAGGACAATGAAAACAAAGGAAAAGAAAAGGCCCGCTAGGTTGAAAACCCGAAAGGGAAACCTAGGCAAAAGTTAGGGCAAAACGCAATAAAAACAAAAGAAAAGCAAAGGCCCGCTAGGTTGACAACCCGAAAGGGCAACCTAGGCAAAAGTTAGGGCAAAGAGACCTTAGACTGAAAACCTGCAAAGGCAGCCTAGGAGGAGGATGCGGTGCAACACTTCTGTAAGCACTCACCACACTGAGGCAATTTTACCCGACTGAGTATACTGGGGCCAAATTGTTAAGGAATGATTGAAGATGATGTGTTTGAAGATTCAGAAACGGAAGCCAAGATCTGCGTCATCAAAAAGCTGTGGGGAATCAATTAAATGAAAATCAAAGGACCAATACTGGGGCAAATTTTATGTGATTCTCGTAATTTTCTTTACTTGTCTTTGTTTTTAAGATCTTCATAATCCCTTTCATAATTTTGTTATTATCTCTTAACGAGCTAAATTCTCATATTAAGGCAAGAGGTTTTTCTTCCACACTCCCCTGTTGTGTTCGTTCTCGTGTTCAATCGCTATGGTCATGTCTCAATAAAAGTAAATACAAGTTTAATGGTATGATTTGATAATTCTAATGGTAGCACCAATGAATGGTTTAAACCAAGAGGACTCAATACTTCAAATTCAATGGAAGAGGTAGCATGCACTGGACGACAAAAGAATGATGTAAATAAGCTTGGGAGGACAAACATAGCATTGACTCCGGCAAGTGTACCGGGTCGTCGCAAGTAATAAAAATAACACGGTAAGTAATTACCGAGGTCGAACACAAGGATTGGGATACCAATTCGACTAATCCGCGGGAAGTCAGATACGTTCGGTCAAGTTACAGAAGGTGGTTGAGAGAGAGAGATTAATATAAGAAATTCAATTAACGAATCTAATAAACTAATTAACTAGAAATTCAGAAAACTAAAATGTCCAAGGTCACAAATCCACCTACCCAATATGTACACCCAAGTGATGATGAATTCCTCCCTAAGTTCAATTTTAATGTCAACCTGGACCGCTAAATTCTCCTAAATCCACTTCCGTGCTCATTAGGACGTATTCGACAATTGGATTAATTAATTACTAGGTCTCATAATCCTAATCTCGAATTCGGTTAATTCTTGTTCCCTATATGGTTGCACCGATCTCCTACTCACTCTGTGCAATATTCGATCGATGTTCCCAATTCATGTTCTAAGCGAATCGCGACTAGGCCTCATCGGCGTTAACAAGTCAATCATGCAACACATATGATCAACACAATCAATTCAGAATTGGAAAACAATAATTGAATTAAAGGAGAAAAACATACATCATATCGGATTTACATCGCCATGGGTGGCTTCATCGTTCCTCGGGCGAGGAGATTAGTTCTCATGCTCATAGACAAGCGTCGGACATAAACTCCATGAGAAAAGGGAGCGCAGCTCAAAGAGAAAAGAACTACCTAACGCTACTCTAACAGTGGAAAACTACTAGGATTCGCGGCCCTCCAAAAGCCCTACGCCTCCTCCCGGATCGATCCTCCCCATTCCTCCGGTTTCGATATGCCAGCCTTTAAATAGTAATCCTGATCTGCGCACTCTCGCGAGGCGAGCAGCCTCTCGCGAGGCGAGAATTAAAATTGGTGCTCTTTCAATTTAAACTCTCGCGAGGCGAGCAGCCTCTCGCGGGGCGAGTCTTCAATTCTAGGTTGTGACCTTCATCACGGCTGGGCCGTGATGGTCTCTGACTTCCAAGTCTTCATTCTCTCGCGGGGCGAGCTTCCTCTCATGGGCGAGTCTTCAAACCTTAAACTGCCACGGGCGTGGTATTCATCACGGCCAAGCCGTGATGCTCTCTGTCTTGCAGGTCTTCATGATTCGCGGGGCGAGCTTCCTCTCGCGGGGCGAGTCTTCAAACCTTAAACTGCCACGGGCGTGGTATTCATCACGGCCAAGCCGAGATGCTCTCTATCTTGCGAGGTCTTCATGATTCGCGGGCGAGACATATCTCGCGTGGCGAGACTGAAGTGATGACTTTTGCTTCTTTGTTGACTTTCGGGATCGCGGGCGAGAATACACTCGCGAGGCGAGTGTCTCCGGACTTGCAATTTCCACTTTGCTTTCGACCTTCCTTGACTCCGGAGCTTCACTTATTTAACCTGAAACAACAAAAGCACCCACAAGCGTAATTCTATCCAAAATAAGCTAAAAACTACACAAAAGACGCAAAAAGCAGTCGAAGTCCAACTTAGGAACAAAACAAGGCAAATTTGGGCGAAAACGAGATTGAACTCGAATAATTTGCACAAAAACCACGGTCCATCTAGTCATAAAACTAGATAAGCCAGAGGCTTATCAAAATACCCCAAACTTAAACCTTGCTTGTCCCCAAGCAAGCTTAAAACTCAAAAACGACTCAAGACTTGGCAAGCCTAAAGGAATCAATCGATTTCGCACAAATTTAATGCAATCAAAACAGTTTTTCTCCAATGATCTCCCCCCTACATAAATGTAATCCCCACATTCATCTACTTTAAACAATGGAGAATTTATCATTCATTCCATCATTACTCTCAGTTGAGGCTCAAAGATACACACAAAGGAAGATCACCTATTCCAAACAATTGCCTTCCTCACAAGGGTATGTAAAATTTCACTCATTCGCTCAATTCGTCAAGGCTTTCAACTTTTTCACTCAATTTCACTTATCAAGAGCACTTCCCATGAATTTGATTTTCATCTCAATAGTAGTTCCCACGAAAACATGTATGCAACATCAGAAGGTCTTTTAAAGGTTGTAATGGGGCCTGGCTCAGGGTAGGATAATGAAGGATATTTAGGCTTAAGTCCCTAGGAACTAAGAGAGCATGAGCATTTTGACACTTTTTCCACTCAAATTCCTTTTTCCTTTTTCCATTTTTCATTTGGGTTCGGGTGACTACAGCCTTTTCCTTGCTAATCTTTTTGTTCTGCCCCTTTTCCTTTGGCAATTTTTTTTTTCTTTTTGCCTTGGGTCAACCTTTATTTTCTTTTTCTCACCCCAATATGGCACATCACCTTGTAGCCACCCCAAACTTAGTTTCTCACAACCTTTCTCTTGCTCATTTCCATGCTCTCATAATCCTAAGACTGGGTTAACATGGTTTTTCAGATTTGGCTCGTATTGTAGGGTCATCAAGAAACAATAAGTCAATTGGGCTCAATTTGGCTAACTAGGGAACATGCATTAGGGACGGTTCTTTTTAGGCCAAATGGTTTTTTCAAATAAAATTGCCTAAATCATTTGATGCAACACATAATCATGCAAACCATAAAGAGATTCAAGCAAATTCGGGAAAGTGCAACTTAACAGTGATTCACACATTCAAAAACAGAGTTGGAGGCTCAAAATCCTCACCTGGACATTTCGCAAATTGTTTGACCGAGATACGATTCCTAGTGTGTGTACCCCCTCACCCCAAGCTTATCATAAATCAAGTTATCACAACAAAGTTCTCAAAGTTCAGTTTTCAATTTTTAAGTGGGGATAAACTTTTCTAATTTCAGAGCCTAGGGGGAAATCATCAATGGTCAAATAATTCATGCAATTAATCTATGCTAAATTCAATTAACATCCAACAAGCTTGCCGACACGACATTTCATACAAAAACTCTTGATCTTCTCAAATTATTCAAGAGCGACAAACAAAAACAGAACACAAAGCAAAAACAAAACAAAAGTTAGGAAAAAAAAAAGAGATACCTAGCTTGGGTTGCCTCCCAAGAAGCGCTTGTTTAACGTCCCGAGCCTGACTTATTAAGAAGCATCCACCTGGATCCCATAGTCTGTGGTACAGAGGCCAAGGGACGCTCATCATATCAAATCCTCCACCCGGATCAAATGGTAATTGGAGTGGAGATCGTAGCAGCAATATGACCTTATCATCGACTCCACCCAGCCAGTGTGTGAAAACTCCATTGATCTTTGTTATTATGAATTCACTTCCTCTCGGGTCAAATGGTGTTTTCTCGAGGAAGTGTGCCAGACGAGTGGGAGGGTCTAACTTACCCATGTCCACACATGCATGTAAGCCAACATAGTTATCCAATGCAGAAATTTTCGGTTGCTTGGCAAACAGTGTGGAATTCACTACCACTTCGTCTTCATTTTGATCTATCCCCAAAACCAGATTTTCTTCAAATTGGGCTTCATGTGACTCTTGTACTAACTGCTTGCAAATCTCCTCAGCTTGCGCTTTGAAATTCTGCATCACAGTTTCGATCTTCACATCACGGTTGGCTCTTGCCTTGGCCTCAGAGGTGGATAGCTCCTGGGAATATTGTTGTAGAGCAGCTCTCAACGGTGTTTGCTCATTCCATTCCCATTCCTCCTCATGCTTCATGATTACACTATAAGCTTGTGCATGAGGGCAATTACGTCCCCAGCGCCAATGATCTCCCAGGGATATGTTAGGCCCAAAGTCATATTTTGTAACACCGTCCAAGGCTGGAAAATAAACAGTCTCCATGATTCGCAATCCGCCTTGAAAGGGTACCTCGCATACAAAACAGGGCCAAGACCAAGTGGGATCAAGAAGTAGAGAGAGATAGTAGAAAATAAAAGAAAATATAAAAATAAAAATAAGAACAAAAATAACTTAACCAAATAATCAAACTCCCCTAAAATCAGAAAAATTGGTTGTGCCAATCCCCGGCAACGGCGCCAAAAACTTGTTGTGACTCCGGCAAGTGTACCGGGTCGTCGCAAGTAATAAAAATAACACGGTAAGTAATTACCGAGGTCGAACACAAGGATTGGGATACCAATTCGACTAATCCGCGGGAAGTCAGATACATTCGGTCAAGTTACAGAAGGTGGTTGAGAGAGAGAGATTAATATAAGAAATTCAATTAACGAATCTAATAAACTAATTAACTAGAAATTCAGAAAACTAAAATGTCCAAGGTCACAAATCCACCTACCCAATATGTACACCCAAGTGATGATGAATTCCTCCCTAAGTTCAATTTTAATGTCAACCGGGACCCCTAAATTCTCCTAAATCCACTTCCGTGCTCATTAGGACGTATTCGACAATTGGATTAATTACTTACTAGGTCTCATAATCCTAATCTCGAATTCGGTTAATTCTTGTTCCCTATATGGTTGCACCGATCTCCTACTCACTCTCGTGCAATATTCGATCGATGTTCCCAATTCAAGTTCTAAACGTGAATCGCTGACTAGGCCTCATCGACGTTAACAAGTCAATCATGCAACACATATGATCAACACAATCAATTCAGAATTGGAAAACAATAATTGAATTAAAGGAGAAAAACATACATCATATCGGATTTACATCACCATGGGTGGCTTCATCGTTCCCTCGGACGAGGAGATTAGTTCCTCATGCTCATAGACAAGCGATCGGACATAAACTCCATGAGAAAAAGGGAGACGCAGCTCCAAAGAGAAAAGAAACTACCCTAAACGCTACTCTAAACAGTGGAAAACTACTAGGATTCGCGGCCCTCCAAAAGCCCTACAGCCTCCTCTAGATCGATCCTCCCCATTCCTCTAGTTCTGATATGCAACAACCTTTAAATAGTAATCCTGATCTGCGCACTCTCGCGAGGCGAGCAGCCTCTCGCGAGGCGAGAATTAAAATTGGCACGCTTTCAATTTAAACTCTCGCGAGGCGAGCAGCATCTCGCGGGGCGAGTCTTCAATTCTAGGCTGTGACCTTCATCACGGCTGGGCCGTGATGGTCTCTGACTTCCAAGTCTTCATTCTCTCGCGGGGCGAGCTTCCTCTCGCGGGGCGAGTCTTCAAACCTTAAACTACCACGGGCGTGGTATTCATCACGGTCAAGCCGTGATGCTCTCTGTCTTGCAGGTCTTCATGATTCGCGGGGCGAGCTTCCTCTCGCGGGGCGAGTCTTCAAACCTTAAACTGCCACGGGCGTGGTATTCATCACGGCCAAGCCGTGATGCTCTCTGTCTTGCAGGTCTTCATGATTCGCGGGGCGAGACACATCTCGCGTGGCGAGACTGAAGTGATGACTTTTGCTGCTTTGTTGACTTTCAGGATCGCGGGGCGAGAATACACGCGCGAGGCGAGTGTCTCCAGACTTGCAATTTCCACTTTTCGACCTTCCTTGACTCCGGAGCTTCACTTATTTAACCTGAAACAACAAAAGCACCCACAAGCGTAATTCTATCCAAAATAAGCTAAAAACTACACAAAAGACGCAAAAGCAGTCGAAGTCCAACTTAGGAACAAAACAAGGCAAATTTGGGCGAAACGAGATTGAACTCGAATAATTTGCACAAAAACCACGGTCCATCTAGTCATAAAACTAGATAAGCCAGGAGGCTTATCAAGCATCCACCTCATAAGTTATCGATTCTTGGGTGACCAATGTTGTTAAAAGAATGAGTGATGCCTCGTCCCAGTGGCCAAAGTGAACAAGGGTTTTGGTTGGTGGATGTTTTTCCATGGAGCATTTGGTTCCGCTGTCTTCAAAAGGAAAGGATTCTCATTGGTTTCAGATTATTGATTGAGTATTCTCGAGCTCTAACGCTCACCACAATTTTATTTTCGAGCTCTAAGGCTCACCACGTCTTTATTCTCGAGCTCTAAGGCTCGTTGCGAGTTCATTTTTGAGCTCTGAGGCTCAATTCATTTTATTCTCGAGCCCTAAGGCTCATTGCAAGCTTATTGTCGAGCTCTAAGGCTCACTGCAATTTTATTCTCGAGCTCTAAGGCTCATTGCATTTAATTTTCTGTTGGACGAAGGAGGTTCCGTCCATTGCATTTAATTATCTGTTGGACGAAGAGGTTCCGTCCATTGCATATTTAATTTTCTGTTGGACGAAGGAGGTTCCGTCCATTGCATGTTTATTTTCTGTTGGACGAGGAGGTTCCGCCCATTGCATTTAATTTTCTGTTGGACGAAGAGGTTCCGTCCATTGCATGTCCATTGCATGTTCATTTTCTGTTGGACGAGGAGGTTCCGTCCATTGAATTTAATTTTCGGTTGGACGAAGAGGTTCCGTCCACTGCATGTTTGTTTTCGAGCTCTGAGGCTCACTTGCATCTTTATTTTTTTTTCGAGCTCTCGAGGCTCACTTTGCATTTTTATTTTCGAGCTCCGAGGCTCACTGCATTTATCTTCGAGCTCCGAGGCTCACTTGTATTTTATCTTCGAGCTCACGAGGCTCACTGTATTTTTATTTTCGAGCTCTCGAGGCTCATTACAATTTTATTTTCAAGCTTTGAGGCTCACTTGCATCTTTATTTTTTGAGCTCTCGAGGCTCAATGCGTTTTATCTTCGAGCTCCGAGGCTCGCTGCAATTTTATTTTCAAGCTCCGAGGCTCACTGCATTTTTATTTTCGAGCTCACGAGGCTCACTTTGCAATTTTATTTTTGAGTCGAGGCTCAATGCATCTTTATTTCTTCGAGCTCAAGCTCACTGCATCCGAGCTCACGAGGCTCACAGCAATTTTATTTTCAAACCTCCTCACAGACAAAAAAATGTTTTCATATTACTTTACTTGTTCATTACTACAATCCATGAAAAGGCACGACGAATCATGTCTTCTAGTATGCAAAAAGTAAAGAGGGGCAACTGTGAACACCCATTTTTGTCCGTCTTTTATTTTTATGATATTATGCTTCAAGGAGACGATAATAGTAATAAAGAGAGAACGAAGAAAAAGAAAATAATAGAGAAAGGAAGTGGGCTCATAATCAATTTCTTTGTTGGGACGGAGTAGTCTCGTCCAGTGCATTGGACTTGCTGTTGGACGCGGTCCAGGCCATTCCATTGGACTTGCTGTTGGACGCGGTCCGGGCTAGTCCATTGCATTGGACTTGCTTGTGGATGGGGTAATCCCGTCCAGTCCATTGCATTTGCCAATGGGCCGGGGGTGGCCGTCCAATCATTGCATTTGCCAAATGGGCGGGGTGACCCCGTCCGGTCATTGCATTTGCCAATGGGCGGAGTGATCCCGTCCGATCCCCCTAGCCCCTGCCAATGGGCGGGGTGGTCCCGTCTAATCTATGCACTTGCCAATGGACGGGGTGGCCCGTCTAGTCCATTGCTTTGCCGTGTTGATGGGCGGGGTGGTCCGTCCATTGCTTTGCGCTTTTTCGATGGGCGGGGTGGTCGCGTCCATTGCTTTACACGTGCTTTGATGGGCGGGGTGGTCCCGTTCATTGCTTTGCACTTGGCGATGGGCGGGGTGGTCCCGTCCATTGCTTTGCGCTTTGCGATGGATCCATTGCTTTGCACTTGCGATGGGCCGGGGTGGTCCCGTCCATTGCTTTGCGCTTGGCGATGGGCGGGGTCGTCCCCGTCCATTGCTTTTCACTTCTTTGTTGGGCCAGGGTAGCCCCTCGAGTCCACTACAATTATCTTTTCTTGTTGGACGAGGAGGTCCGTCCAGTGTATATCTACTTTTGCATATCTAATTTTCTGTTGGGACGAAGAGATTCCATCCACTGCAATTTTATTTTCAGGCTGAAGGCTAAAGAATAAAGAAAGAAGAAGAAGAAGGTAATGAAGAAAGGACGAAGAAAAGAAGGAGAAGAGGACAACCAACAAAAATGGAAAGAGATTGAGTTACTTCTCCTAACCCTAAAAATATCTTAGACATCAGACAAGACCTCTTTTCCTCCTCCACCCATTGGTCCTTCCTCTTCCTCATTCCCCCCCTCGTCTTAACCTAGCAGCCCTACTCCTAACCCTAAAAAGCCATCATACACATCAGGCAAAACCCCCATCTCCTTCTCTTTTCAAGCATGCAACCCTCACATCAAATCACCTCCTTTCCACTGCTCACACCGCCCCCATCTGAACACACGCTATTGCTGCTCACACCGCCCCCATCCAAACACATGCTATTGCTGTTCACGCCACCCCCATCTGAACACACGCCATTGCTGCTCAGAACCGCCCAAGCCTTGGATTTCGTACAATCCGACCTTAAAACCAATGGAGAATAAGCAAGAAGCCCTTTCCTCTGTCTATAAAAGGAGAGGAAAAAGAGGAGAAAAGGGGGGACAGATTTTTTTTTCCGGGGAAAGGACTTATGGTCTGATATTTCCGGTGTGAGAAAAGAAAGAAAAAGAGAGAGAGATTTGTATCTAACGTTTTCTTTGTAAGGAAAAGAGATTAGAGATCTGAGTTTCCTTTTCTCTTCCCTATTACTAGAGTGGTTAAGAAGGAAGAGCTGAAGGGGCCAGTAAGATTGAATGTAAAGACTTCGATCTTGAAATCTTATCACTGAGAATAAACAAAATAACTCTTATTCTGCTCTCATCTGGTAACCCTTGTTCTCTTTGTTGATATTATTTCAATAAGTTTCTCGTGACATTCTTATTTTTCTGTGCCACCGCTCACTGAATAAGTTAGCAAAAAGTTTCATTTCTACGTTTCATTTCTGTCCTATTTTCAAGAAGTAAAATCATTTATTTTACATAAAAATAGAGGATGATCACTTGATCAAAACAATCTTTTGGGTTGCCCAATGACAAGTGTCATGTTCAACCCTTCAGGTTTAAAGGTTGCTCTGTGGACTTACGTGCCATGTTCAACCTCACATAGGTTCAATCAAAAATTTCACAACTGAGGATGTTTCTTTCTTGAAAGACGATTCTTGGGTAAAACAAATATCTTCAAAGTTATTAATAATTAATACAACTAATTTTGGGTAACCATTTTGTGGATGTTCTAGAGTGTCAGGGGGTTAAGTCTCCATGCCTTCCCTAGACATAATCGACTCCCGAACCTAAAGCTTTTTTTTTATAAAGGGTTTCCAACTTCCCTGAAATTAAATAAAGTTGGTGGCGACTCCATGTTTTCTCTCTAAGAGGAAAACCCAATCTTTTTCTTGGTCGCAACAACAAGAAGATCACCCAAATCCGATATTTGTAGCTCTAGTTATGCTCTAAAGGCAACAAGGTCGGGATGAGTGAAAAATTCGAAAATTAACAATGTTTAGCAATTAAGCCCAATAATGTAAAAGAAAAACAATGATTGTTAAAGTTGTCTAATAAACCTAACCTACCTAAATAACCATATTAAAAAAGATGATAAAACATCCTCCCTGCTCCTTATCTTTCTAGGGACACCAAACCGTATTGCTCTGTTATTATGCTGATTAATCCTGACCTTAAGCCTAGTCTAAAAAGTATTTTTCGGCCCTATTTACCTATTAATCCTGACCTAACCGAAGGGCCTATCATAAGCATATACCTTAATTGGATTTAAGATGAGCAAGTTAGGCCCATTTACGTGAAGGAACATCATGGACTACGCACTGATCCGTGCCAGAGAACTCGGGACCCAATTTAGCCTTTATTTTGGCCTGATTTGATAATTCTTGTGAAACCTGAAATTGTAGGTCTCTTCCTTATCTTTCTAGGGATAGCAAGATCACCAAAATCCGATATTTGTAGCTCTAGTTATGTTCTCGGCATGGCAACAAGGTCGGGATGTGAGGAATGTAGAATTAAGCCCATAGAAAATATAATGTTTTGCAATTATGTTATTAATGTAAAAAGCAAAATAATGATTGTAAAAGGTATCTAATTTTTGGCTTTGCTCTGGTCGCTGTGAACTGCATTTCTTATTTGGCCTATTTACTTATTAAATTTCCTTATCTTTCTAGGACAACAAGACCAAAAATTAGTTATCTCTGAATAAGTTTTAACAATGTTTAGCAATTAAGCCCAATAATGTAAAGCAAAATCAATGATTGTAGTTGTCTAATTTTCGGGCTGTAAACTGTATTTATTCTTATAACCCGTTAGGCCCAATTAAGTGAAGAAGTTTTCCCATGGTATCATATGCCTTAATTGGGCTTAAGATGCGCCCATTTAAGGAAGGAACATCATGGACTGCGCCATTGGAGGACCCAATTTAGCCTTGATTTAGGCCTAATTTGACAATTCTTGTGAAACCTGAAATTGTAGGTCTCTTCCTTATCTTTCTAGGGATAGCAATATCACCAAAATCCGATAACTATAGCTCTAGTTATGCTCTGCGCAAGGCAACAAGATCAGGATGAGTGAAAAATCCGAAAATTAACAATGTTTAGCAATTAAGCCCAATAATGTAAAACCAAAAATAATGATTGTAAAAGTTGTCTAATTTCCGTCTCTCTCTGGCTTGTGCGGCAGTAAACTGCTATTTATACTTATTAATCCTTACCTAACCCTAGACCAAATTAAGGGCCTCTGAATAAGCTTTCCAACAAGGTATCATAAGCATTAATTGGGCTTAAGATGAGTAAGTTAGGCCCAAATAAGTGAAGGAACATCATGGACTACGTACTGAATCACGTCAGAGAACTCGGGACCCAATTTAGCCTTTATTTTAGCTTAATCTGACAATTCTAGTGAAACCTGAAATTGTATGTCTCTTCCGTA
>JAUPTC010000017.1:1431633-1466584 GCA_030762895.1 Sophora flavescens
GCGATGGGCGGGGTTTTCCGTCCATTGCTTTTGCGCCTGGCGATGGGCGAGGGTGAGTCACGATCTGTTGCTTTGCACTTGTTGTTGGATGGGTAGCCGAAATCGATCCGTATGATTATCTTTTCTTGTTGGGCAAGGAGTCAAGTCCGAGTGTATATCTACTACTTTTGCATGTCTAATTTCTACGTTGGGACGAAGAAATTCAGTCCTTTGTAATTTTATTTTAATTTGAAGGCTAAAATAAAGAAAGAAGAAGAAGAAGGTAATGAAGAGAGAACGAAGAAAAAGAAGGAGAAGGGACAACAAAAAGAAGAGATTAAGGTTACTTCTCCTGACTCCTAAAATATCTTAGAAATAAGACAAGACCTCTTTTCCTCCTCCACCCGTTGAGTCCTTCACTCTTCCTCTCATTCCCACCCTAAATCTTTACCTCAAGACCACTACTCCTATCCCTAAAAGCCATCATACACATCGGGTAAAAAACCCCCATCTCAACTTCTCTTTTCAAACCATGCAACCCTCACATCAAATCCCTCACTTTCCCCTTGCTCACGTCGTCCCGTATGAACCCACGCTATTCTACCCATTCCACGCCCCCCACACATTGAATACTACTATTATTTCTCCGGCCCTCTTCGAACACCGCTATTATCATTTCACGCCACCCCCATCGAACCTGCGCCATTGTTACTCAAAACCACCCAACCCTTGGATTTGTACAAACCCGACCTTGAAGCCAATGGAGAAAGAAGCAGAAAGCCCTCTCCTCTGCCTACTAAAAGGAGAGGAAAAAGGGAAAAAGGGGGGACTGGGATTTTTCCGGAAAAGGACTTATGGTCCTGATATTTTCGGTGTGAGAAGAAGAAAAAGAGAGGGATTTCTATCGAACGTTTTATTTGTAAGGAAGAGAGATTAGAGATCTGAGTTTCCTTTTCTCCTTCTATTACTAGAGTGGTAAGAAGGAAGAGCTGAAGGGGCCGATGAGTTGAATGTAAGACTTCGATCTTGAAATCTTATCAACGAGAATAAACAAAATCACTCTTATTCTGCTTCTTATTTGGTAACCCTTGTTCTCTTTGTTGATATTATTTCAATAATTTTCTCGTGACATTCTTATTTTTCTGTGCCCATAGCTCCTTTGAATAAGTTAGCAAAAAGTTTCATTTCTACGTTTCATTTCTGTCCTATTTTCAAGAAGTAAAATCGTTTTATTTACATAAAAATAGAGGATGATCACTTGATCAAAACAATCTTTTGGGTTGCCTCATGACAAGTGTCATGTTCAACCCCTTCAGTTTTAAGGTTGCTTTGTGAACTCGTGCCATAATACCTTCCATAGGTTCAATCAAAAATTTCACAACCGAGGATGTTTCTTTCTTGAAAGACGATTCTTGGGTAAAACAAATATCTTCAAAGTTATTAATAATTTATACAACTAATTTTTGGGTAACCATTTTGTGGATGTTCTAGGGTGCCGTGAGGTTAAGTCTCCATGCCTTCCCTAGACATAATCGACTTCGAACCTAAAGCTTTTTTTTCTAAAGGGTTTCCAACTTCCTGAAATTAAATAAAGTTGGTGGCGACTCCATGTTTTCTCAGAGGGAAAAACCAGTCTTTTTTTCTTGGTCGCTCACAGGATGGCGACTCCTTTGGGACTTTCCAATAGAGTCAAGCCCATAAAAATTGGTTTTGCAAATTTTTAGTAACGTGTAGCTTATTTGTTTTACCTTTTATGATTATATCTTGCTATTTTTCTCCTTACAATAATTAAATGACAAAACTAAAAATGTTTTATTCATATCTTTGTTTGAGTTGTCCTTTTGGTTAGGTTTTTCCTCTTATTTAAATGAGAAGATTTAGTTGTACATACATTTTACTCACGTTATTGTTATATATGTTTCACTAACAGTGTTTTTGTTTCCTCCTCCTTTATTTTCTTTTTTTCCCATGTTTTAACAATAGGGTAGAGGACTTATAAGCATTGTCATATATACCTATGTTTTTGTTTTCTGAGTTTTTCTTGTCTTCCCTTTTATTTTTACTTTTAAGTGTCACATGTTTGTATGCCCCCTTTCACACATCACTATCACATATTGCACACACACTTAGCTCTATACTCGAGCTTTCTCAAAAACCCAAGGATTAGGTGGTGCTTCGGCGTTGTTATTGAAGAGGTCTTGTGCCTCCACTGATACTTGTCGAGTTCACCACTCAGATTGGGTACATGAGATCATGGAATAGTCATATTGAGAGGGTTTATCCCTACTTGTGGTTAGATTCATGAATCATATCCTTATGAGGGCAATCTGGGGACCATGACTTTAGAGGTCTAGACCCGTCCCGATTTTCACTAATAGAAGCAGACCCGGTGGCCAACCTGTTTAAAGTCCTAACCTTAGGGTGTGTCCATCCTTATGTTTTACATGGCTTAGGACAAAAGGGGGCGTACTTTTCTTTCCTCTCTCTATCATCATAAGCATAAGTTGTCATGCATATTCATTGTGAATACTCACAAAACTTAGGGCGCCACATTGCTGTCCTCAAACTTGAATGACATACTCAAATATTATTGCACATCTAATAGGCGCTATGTCATAATGAAGGTGATACATACCCATCAGGTTTTCAACTCCATTGGGTCCCATCGACATGAATCATGCAAGATATATTTACTTTACTATACTCTTTTTTTTTTTTGTCGTCTCTTTGTTGGAAGATTTTGGTATTCACCTTATAGCAAGAAAATGGAAAAGTTTGGTTCGAGAGAAGAATACTAGTAACGCGAGTGTTCCAAGAAGAGTATCAAGATCGATGTGACACTCAATGACGTGAAGAGATTATGTGAACTCAGCCTTAGCAAATGTCGAAAAAGCATGCTCGGACTTTGTCAGCAAGTATGGCAGGATATTGGACCTATTGGGTATTCGATGGGAGCTCCGCTGAGTGCATTGGCCCAATATTGGAACTCAACTTTGAGATGTTTTGAATTGCCTAACTTGGACATCACTCCAATTATGGAAGAGTATGCTTATATGCTAAGACTGCAAATTCAAAAGAAGACTCGCTTCTACATGTATTATGGCCAACATGTAACATTGGAAAATACAACTCTATTGGAGCTTCAACCCGAACAGGATAGAGAACACGAAGGGAACCACCAAAGGGTTGAAGAGGCGATTTTTGGAAGTGTATCTCAACAAGCTGGGCCAGCAACAACGATGGGTTACTTTCAACAAAGCACTAGCCCTCATGATATATGGTTTGGTGCTCTTTCCTTTTGTACTAGATCTGATTGATCAGTCAGCCATGGATGTTTTCTATAGGTTACGAAGAATATGGCGTAAACCTGGTCCCCTTATCTTAGCCGAAACTTTCCTCTCCCTACGGGTTTGTCATCGAGAATCAACAAGGGAAATGTGATGTTGTGCGTCAATATTGTATGTTACGGATCATGACTCACTTGTACGCCTGTGATAAAATCGATAGAACGGATGACCCATGAAAAGGATTCACTCGCATGTAACTAAAGCCACGTAAGCTATATAAGTGAAACAAGAGTTTGATCAGGCGAGCCATGCGGTCGTTTAGTTGGGCGTGTCCGTGGTATAATGGAGATTCAGTTGCATTCAGTTGTGGAAGTTTGTCAAATGTTCCATTGATGGGCCCCAGGTTGTGTATCATACTCACCGGCTTTGGTAATGCGCCAACTCAAGTGGACACGGGATGAACCCCCAAAGAGTTGCTCGATGGGATATTCTTCCTATACCAAGAAGGTGAAGGCATGAAGAGAGTCAAACGATAGCGATAAGGTCAACGTGGAATGATATTCATATGAAAGGACCGGAGGAATTAGGAAGGCGAGTCATAGCTCACACAAAAAGATATGAAGCATGGAGAGAAGCAAGAAGAGGTTTCCCTCCAAGACCTGCATCCCTACTCCATAAGGAAAATAATCCTCTTACCAAAGATCAAATGTTGAAAGAAATTGAAGTTTTAAAAGCTCGGATGAGGGTTTTTGATGAGAAGGACCAAGGCTGCGAAGTAACTATTGTCACACTCAGAAGACAAGTGCAGAAGCTGAGTTACAGATTGAGCATTTGAAGGGCGAATCTTGATGCCCACGAAGCCCGAGTCGCACAAAAGGGCAAGAAAAGACAAAGAAGCAGAAACTCGAGAGCTCTTTGGCAAAAATAGGATGTCAAGAGAAGATGCTTATCAAACTTCAAAAGAAGAAAAAAGAGCTCGAGACAAATGTAGGGGTTCATGTTGAAACAATACATATACTAGAAGAGAGAGTTGAATCCCTGCAAGAATCCTTGGCCCAAATAGAAGTGTACTCTAATCGAGGATGGGACGATGCAGCCAAGTATCGCGAGCTACTAGCAGAAGCCAACATAAGAGAAGATTGGCTCAGAAACAAGATAAAAGACTCTGAAAGGGTTGAAGCTCAACGTCACGCAGAATGGGTAAAGGGATGGAAATTAGTGGTGATGGATGTAATGAATGAATAGGAAGCATGGAAGAGAAAATATGAGGACGTGATGGATAAGCTCCAATATCACACTTCCCAACTGGTGGAGCGGTTTGAAGAGGCATCCGTCCACATTCGTATAAACCATTTCCTTCAGCTACCACCGAAGGTGACCGAATTCTTCAATCATTTTGGAAAACTTGCCAGAGGGTTCAGGAAAAAGAAGATGAGACTTTTAACATAGAACTTTGTAGACCTCGAAGAAAGATGGAAACTATCAATGTACTTCTTTTATTTTGATCAAAGACTCATGATTTGTATCAAAATATTTATAATGGAATGGAAGTTTTCATCCATGTCTTTCGAGCATTTCTAGATAATATCTATCGAGAGTACATTCTCCCTTAGATACATCATCAACATTTTTACCCTAAAAATGACGTGTTTTCTGTGTAAATGAGGGCGTTGCTAGTACGAGTGTGGTTCATCGAGAGTGGATTCTCCCATGGACTTGACACCAACTGCATTCAAACTAGAGGGAACCATACCACTAGATTTGATTGCGGGATGGGTTTTTCTTTCTATAGGTGTAATACAGATCTTCCTAAGTACCCTCACAATTGAACGAAGGATGATAATCTGCACATGGATGCATACACGCACACAAAATTTTGAATTGGCTAATAAGTTTTTTTAAAATGCTTTACAGAGTCACATCCTTCTGAGGATTCAAGAACCATTGCGCGACCTAGGAAAGGTAACACCAACCAAACCCGAGTTTACGATACAAGATCTCGGACCAGGATGGCTGCCAATGCGTCTGAGGAAGGAAGAAACCTAAGCTCTGAGATAGATGATGTGAGGGGAAGAATAAGCGAGATGACTGAAACCCAAGCAAGATTAGAAGTCATACTACAAGATATGAGGGAATCTCTCAGCATGCTTAGTGGGAACAGAGATACAATTGAACCTGGTAGGCAACGGGTTTCTTCTGTGGTAACAGCACCAATGTTTTCAAACATTATCACGGGTCTTATTCAGGGAGTGTCTGGACCCGACCAGACACATCACACGGCACTAATAACACTTCCCATTGGAGAAGGATACCCCCTTTTTAAAAATGCATATCATGAAGTCCCAGGCTGCACCGTGCCAACATGGGAGTAACCACATGTATCTACTCACAGTCAGTCAGCGGGAGTCCAGGCTGGTAAGGATAAGATGAGAGATGAATGGATGGAGAAAATGGAAGAACAGATAAAAGTGATAAAAGGTTCGAGTACCTCGACCTCTCCGGATAGAAGAACTCGTCCCGCCACAGATATCATGATCCCCAAGGACTTCAAGATTCCTGACTTCTCCAAATATGATGGAAGTGGGAACCCACGATTTCACCTCATTAGTTACGCCACCAAGATGGCAATCTGGTCCAAGGATGACAAATTCCTTATCAGCTTTTTCCACGAAAGTTTGATGGGCCTCGCCTTAGAATGGTACCTTCAATTGGACCATTCCAAGATCTTGCGATGGATGGAATTGGCTAACTTATTTATGGACTAGTACAAATTTAACCTGGATGCAGCCCCGAGTCGTGAACAATTGACTACACTGCAGAAAAGAAGTGAGGAGCCCTTCAAGCAATATGCCCAAAGGTGGAGGAGTTTGGCTGCACAAGTTCAGCCCCCGTTGACTTTATCTGAAATGTGCTCATACTTTCTAGGAACCCTCGGAGCACCTTTTATAGGGGCCATGGTTGGGGCCGCCTACAAATATTTCTCTGACTTGATCGCCGTCGGTGAAAGGATTGAATTTTGGCAAGAGCTGGAAAGCTCCCGATGAATGACGGTGAAGGAAGTACATCCCGGAAGGGATTTCAACCAAAGAAGAAGGAAGTTGAGGCGAATTATGTACAACGCCAACAGAACTTCAATCCTCAGTACCAAGCACCCTATAACCCTAACCAACATGTCCCATACCAGACACAAACCCCGCTTTACCCGTTACAATCATCCTCACAAACCAACACTTACCCGCTAAACCAAATCAGCAATATTCCTACCCCCAACCATATAACCTTGCCTTGCCCATCGTACACCCGTTACCCGTCTGCACTCCCACAAAACAGCCCAAACTATCCTCCGCCTCGCCCAAATTTCCAAAACCAAGGACGTTTCCAAAGTCTAAATCTGCCACCCTTCCCGAAATTGTCAATCTCTAATGCGGATTTATTCCAACAATTGTTTGATCGCCACTTGATTGGGGAAACCCCCATCGTCCCCTTAGAACCACCATTTCCTGCTTGGTACAATCCAAATCAGACTTGCAAGTATCATATGGATGTCACGGTCATTCTATTGAGGATTGCGAAGCTTTTAAGGCAGCGATAAGAAAGTTGATTGCTTGTGGGAGACTAGGGTTCGAAGAAGAGGTCGGGCCTAATATCGTTAAGAATCCAATCCCGAATCATAATGATGGAAATCGAGTAAACAATTTGGAGGTAACAGCGTCCCTAATTAGGAAGGTGCTGGAACTACGAGTGCCAATGCAGAAGATCTTCGAAGAACTGAAGAAGGTGGGATACAATATTGTTGCACCAGTGAAAATCCCAAGTGCAGAAAGGGGGTACCCCAAGGATCTAAGGTGCGACTATCATCGTGGGCAAGTGGGGCACGACATTGAAACTTGTTGGGATTTCAAAGTCTAGGTTTAGAGGTTACTCACCTTGGGGGTGATTCAAGCCAGACGAGGTGCTGCAGAGGAAGTCAATGTAGTTGAAAAAGTTGTACTCCGAGTACCACCCATGAACAAACCCTCAGACCCAGAAAGAGTCATCGTAAGGGTGGGCAAGCCAACTCCTTTTGCTTATGCAGATACACATGTTGTACCATGGAATTATGAACAGAAAGTTGAACTAACTGGAGTCTGCGGGAAGACCTCGAAGACCTAAGTTACTAATATTGTGAGAATTGGAGGCATTACAAGGAGCGGGCGATGCTACACCCCGGCTGAAGAAAAAATGATGAAGGAAGCCGAAGAAGAGAAAACTATAGATGAAAGAAAAGGGAAAGAAGAAGAAGAGTTTATGAAGATCATGAAGCAAAGTGAATATGATGTGGTGGAACAGTTGAAGAAAACTCCGGCATGGATATCCCTTTTGTCGCTCGTCTTGACATCAGAATTGCATCGCAAGGCATTATTGAAGGTGTTGAATGAAGCGTATGTCAAACCTGACGTCACTCTGGAAAATGTGGTAAATATGGTGGACCCAATTAGGCATGTCAACATGATTACTTTCTCGGAAGATGAAGTGGCCTCAAAATCCTGCAGTAGCACCAAAGCCTTACACATCACCCTAAAGTGTAAGGGGTTTGTAATTGCAAAGGTGCTTGTAGATGGTGGTTCGGAGTTGAATGTGGTTCCGATGTCCACCCTCGAGCAACTAAATATAAGCGTGGCAGATTTGACACCACAAGAAATGGTTGTACTAGCATTTGATGAGACAGGAAGAGGAATCTTAGGAGAGATAACTCTGTCACTACTAGAAAATTGTTATTTTCGGACGGATTCACAGACGGATTTTAGACGGAATTTGGACACTTTTCCCACGGATTTTGGACGGACAATTAATTTCAGACGGATTTCACACGGAACACCCCCCATCTGAAAAAGCCCCATTGCAAATTAAAAATTATGTCCGAAATTCCGTCCGAAATTAGTTCCAGACAGATTTCGGACAGCTTTCAGACAAACACAAAAATCTGAATTTTGGTTATATTGGCTTAATTTAGGACGAATTTCAGACGGATTCAATATTTCTATTCATGCAAATTCTGGACGGATTTCAGACGAATGTTATGATATTATTTTGGACAGATTTCCCACGAATTAGATAATCATATTTAAATAATATTTTTTGATAAACAAATCATGTTTATTAATAAAAAAGGGCCAAACTTAAATAATTATGCATACCAAATTAGGTACCTGGACTAGGAATCTAATATAATATAATAAAAAATAATTATTATTAAGGTACCACTCTAGACAAGTATCAAGCTTCAAATAAACAAAAACACAAAGTATCTTGAAATACAAGAATGATATATTAAGATTCAAAGCATTAAAATATCATTACAAACATCAAAGACATAAATTTATTCCTCATTGTTACTTTGATCACTAAACTCTTCATCTTCATATAGCACATCATCCATCATCTCCTCATCATCATCATATCACCGTCGTTGTCATCTAATCATCGTCGTCATTGATTAATTCGTGGCCACCATCATAAACGAGAAGGATGTTACTATAATCAAATAAAAGATAGTGAGTCCTTCCGAGAAAGCATTCATCACACCGTAACAAGATAATAGACTATATAAATAATTTAAATAACAAGATAGAAAATATGGATATTCAAACCATTTGGCTTGTACTCACATAATGGACATCATCACATTAAGATACTCTCTACTCTTTTTAGTGCGGTTTCTCATGGTCTTCTCCTCACATGGCTAAACTACATAACATAAGATTCTACCATCTCTACCATAATAGGTGCTACCCCTACATTCTCTCTAATGCATTCGTTCTTAATTTTATCTTGTCTTGTATGTCCCCATGTCCAACACAACATCCTCATAGCTACAACATTGAGCTAATGCTCTTGTTGGCTTTTTTACTGCCAAACATTAACATAAAGCATCACGACTCATAGTTGTGTGACAAACTTTTCCTTTAAAATTGAGAGAG
Source organism: Sophora flavescens (assembly GCA_030762895.1). Lineage (NCBI taxonomy): Eukaryota > Viridiplantae > Streptophyta > Magnoliopsida > Fabales > Fabaceae > Sophora > Sophora flavescens. The sequence continues at coordinate 1,440,860 of JAUPTC010000017.1, forward strand.
CACTTTTGTATCACAAATGAAACCCGAAGTACTCCATTTCATCCACCTAGCTTGAATCTTATGTTTTACATGAAAAAATACTTTGCCGCTTGGATTTTTAATGAGCAATATCTACGATTTTCTTGGTTTTGATGCAAACGGAAGTAGCAAAGATAAACTCACTACATAATTACCACACTCCAACAAAATATGAACAGTTTCAAGAACCAACTTGTCATTAATAAAGGTAAAAGGAGGAAACTAAAATTGGTTATTTTATCAATTAATAATACTCACACAAAATAATAATTGTTTAGGATTAACAGTTCATTTCACATTTCACAATAAGGATCGAATTATAATGGAAAGAAAGGATATGTGGGGAAAAATAGTTTCTCATTAAATGAAAAGGTGTTCTGTAATACACACGCTGTGTGAAGAAATGTGAACTTTAAGAAAAGTTCACTTGCAGTGGAAAATTTCACATGCATATTGGTAATAAAACATGTTTGATGTGTTCAGGAATAATATTGAATTAAAATTCAAAATGAGATATTGACAGACCTGGCCAATTACATCTAGATTTGAAAGTCCCCAACCTTTTTTCGATATGCTTCACGAACTTCATCGCAGGAATTACAACAGTCCTCATCTGACTGTAGATACAAATATGGGCCAAGATTCAGGTGAACATCAAACATGTGATGCTAGGAACATATCAATTAAAGCCACACAAAATCCATCATGAAATCCAAATTGGAAAACTTCAGATATATTAGACTGAACAGAAGGAAGAAAATTGTAGGAGTTGACTACTATAATGCTGCCTAGTTGAAACTGTTTATCCAGAACAAATATATGGTCCTGTAACTTTTCGGTGCAAACAGGAGTGATAAAATGCCCGATTCCCTAGTATGCAATGTAGTGATTAACAATCTATACTCACTGCTATCCAGTAATTAATGTATAAATAAGGTATTAAATTACAGTGTCCTTATAAACTAACTCTTCTAACATACCGCTTCTGCACCATAACAGGAACCACAATAAGTCTCGTTGTGCTCAAGCCCGCCTCCATGTCTTTGCAAGGGCTTTTCAATCTGCGTAAATGAACAAAAACATAACCAATTTCTAATAAAATCAGATTTGGGGCTTTAGGGTTCATAAATCAATTTGGGGAAAACTCATTCAAACTAGAGAATGATAAAATTAACCTAGGAAATCACTGATTCATACTCCCAATGGCATAAAGCAAGGTTCAATTTCAAAATTGAAATCTGAAATTAAAGGGTTAGGGTTAGGGTTTGCAAACTGAATTGGGGATTCTTGAAATGAAGCTTAGTAAGGATGAAAATCACTCACCCAAACAAAGAGGAATCATGGTGGTGGCAGCAAGGTCGACCTGCGACTCGGCGAGGTGGCGATGATGGCAAAGCTCCGGTTTCACATGGTGGCAGTGGCCAAGTACGAACCAAACAGACCAGCACTCGCGAGGGACGGCGGAGCTCGATGCGTGGTCGTCTCCTCCATACCAACGTGGCTAAACGACGACCGGCGACAAGCTGTTGGTGGCGCTCACGGTGGCTGCATGACACGGAGGAGAACGGACTGAACGCGCATCGTCTTCTCACTCCAAGTGGCCGAACGTGGCTGAACGGCGACCAGACGACGGCCTACATGACGGTGGTGCGCGGCTGGACGTGGTTGAGAGGAGGAGGAAGATGATGTGGGGAGGAAGAGAGGTGGGTCTGGTTTCATGTGAAGAACGAGAAGGGAAAAAAAATAGAAAGAAGACTTGTGGAGGAGAAGGTGTCGAGCCTGATGGAAGAAGAAAAGAGGGCTTTTGTGTTTTTATTAATTGTCTTTTTCTTTTAGTTAGTAGTAGGTAGAATGTGTAGTTGAAATTAATTTTAGAAAAAGAATAATAATATTGACCCTTGGATTTAAAAATAATGAATGATAAATATATATTTTCAAAATTCAAATTAGAGTAAAGATTGATGATTGACTTTAGCAACCAAGAAAATCAGTGATCCAAAATAAATCTCCAGTTAACACTACACCAATTTATTTTCAAATCTAAAATTAAATAGAGTAACATCTGAAAATAACTTCCTTTGAATGACATTATTTAAAATATTTTTCTAAACAAAGAATATTAGTGACAATAGCATAACATTATAGTCCTGCAAGCGTGCATACACTGTAATAACTCAGTGCTAATGCACTCAAAATATTTTAAATGAGTAAATAAAATTACTCAAACTAAACCGCATAAAAATAAACAAAAATAAATATCTAGATAATTAATTATTTCAATAAAATAATTAGGGACAGATTTAATTATGTTTTACTCGTATAGGAACCAAACGGGTAATGTATAGGGACCAAATGGAGATTTTTTATACGTATAGGGACCATTTTAATAATTTTTTATGTATAGGGACCAAATCGAGAATTCATGTCACGTATAGGGACTAAAGTATTATTTTAACCGAAGATTTTTTACAACGAGGGAAGTGAGAAATTTGGCTGAAAATTCCCTCGCCCCCCAGTGAAAAATTTATGGCGCCGTGATCATGTTGCCTATTTTTGTTGTTGTATATTAGTCTATTGTTATAAATTTTTACAACAATTTAATTTTTGAATTTAATTTACATTTTACATTTTATTAGTCTAAATATGTTTTTTAATTTTTTTCATAAATCTTGTTTACTTTTAAATTTATTAAGATCAAATATTTTAATCATATTTAATTTGTAAGATAAATTATTTAATCTTTTTGAAGAAAAATATAAAAAATAACAAATCCGTGGAAATCGTCTCAAATTTTCGGACAGATTTCAGACGGATGTAAGATAAATCAAGAAAAATATAAAAAATAACAAATCCGTATGATATCTGTCTCAAATTTTTGGACAGATTTCAGACGGATGTAAGATAAATCAAGAAAAATATAGAAAATAACAAATCAGTGTGAAATATGTCTCAAATTTTCAGACAAAATTCAGAAGGATGTAAGATAAATCAAGAAAAAAATAAAAAATAACAAATCCGTGTGAAATCTTTCTCAAATATTCTGGACGGATTTCGACGGATGTAAGATAAATCAAGAAAAATATAATCGAGACGGATGTAAGATAAATCAATACATATATAAATAATACAAAATACGTGTGAAATCTGTCTAAAATTTTGGTACCGTTTTAAGTTGGATGTAAGAAAAATCAACAAAAAAAAAACAAAGCTGTGTGAAATCTGTCTCAAATTTTCGGACAGATTTCAGACGGATGATTGAAAAGACCCAAGATAAAAAAAATGAAACCGATCCGTGCGAAATCTGTGGAAAATATTTTGGCGCGTTATTGGCACGAAAGTTTGAGACAAAGTAGAGACGGATTTGAGACGGAATCTCAATGAAAATTACATTCGTCTCAAATCCGTCCGAAATGTTCATAAAATTTCATATGGAAACATTTCCGTCCAAAAATTCTGTCTGAAAATTCTAGTTTTCTAGTAGTGTGTCCCTTGAAATAGGGCCTAGTTCTTTTTCTGTCCTCTTTCAAGTCATGGAAATCCAACCAGCTTACACTATGCTTCTGGGGAGGCCTTGGATTCATGAAGCATGAGTGGTCCCATCGACTCTGCATCAGTGTTTGAAGTATATCCAAGATGGATCCATTATTACTGTCCGTGGTGAAGAGGAAATCATGCTGACAAAGCCCACCACAGTACCTTATATGGAAAGTACAGAGCAGATGGAAGATGACTCGCTGCATATTTTTGAGGTATTGAAGTCATAGAACAAGAAAAGGGAGCCCCCAATGAAGAATGTGAATGAAGTAGTAGTCAGCATCATGGAAAAGAACGGGTATCAAAGAGGAAAAGGCCTAGGGCCTCAGCTGCAAGGGATCTCTCGGCCAATTGAAGCGGCTATGAGAGAAGGAAGGCACGGATTGGTGTATCAGCCCAACCTGACAGAAGGGATGAAATTCATGACTCTTGAGAATAAGGAAGAAGAAGAGCGCGAGAGAAAGTATCTTCCCCTTCGACGAGGGGACTTTCCCAAAGAGGCTGCTGAAGTTATCAGTCCCGCAAAGTCATTTTCCCCTCACTTCACTATCAGCACACTTGAAGAGGAGCTGGACGAGAACCATGTCATCTATCTCCCTGCTAGCAATGAGGTTCTCAACAATTGGCAATCGGAACCATTTGTTGATAGTAACACTCTGTCTGGTGTTTTCCTTTTGGTTTCATCGTCTCTTTTCTCTCTCTTTCATTTATTTATTTTGTTTAAGCTTTTTTGTCATAAATAAGACCCTTGCCTATACTTCTCCTATTCCCGACTTTTTCTTCCAGGAATACTTCTTCCACTAAAGATTTACCTCGGGAAAGGAACTTTGAAAACTCATTTATTGATTCCCTCGCGGCCGCTGATGAATACGACCTTGAATCCGATGAGGAAGAAGAAGACATTGAAGAATTCATAAAAGTGGTGAAACGGTCAGAGGAAGGGATGAGCTCGAGTGATGAGGTTACAAAAGTGATCAACATGGGAACCGAGGAGGACAAGAAGGAGTTGAAAATAGTGGATAACCTAGAGCGAAGAGAAATGGTTACACTATTCAAAGAGTATTTGGATGTGTTTGCATGGTCCTACAGAGATATGCCAGGTTTAGATCCTGAGATAGCATCGCATAAAATTCCCTTATACCCAGATGTGGCTCCAAAGAAACAAAAATTAAGGAGAATGCATCCTGAGATGTCGCTGAAGATCAAGGAAGAAGTGACCAAGCAGTTAGAGGCTGGCTTTCTGGAAGTAGCTAGACACCCGGAATGGGTAGCTAATATTGTTCCAGTACCAAAGAAGGATGGAAGGGTCAGAATGTGCGTGGACTACAGAGACCAGAATAAGGATAGTCCAAAGGATGATTTCCCCTACCTCATATTGATGTCCTTGTAGACAATACAGCCAGAAGTCATAGGTTTTCTTTCATGGACGGGTATTCTGGGTACAATCAGATCCTCATGGACAACGACGATAAAGAAAAGACAACTTTTATCACTCCTTGGGGAACTTTTTGTTACAAAGTTATGCCTTTTGGATTAAAGAATGTCAGGGGCCACTTACCAACGTGCTATGGTAGCATTGTTCCATGACATGATGCATAAGGAGGTAGAGGTATATGTTGATGATATAGTGGCTAAGTCCAAGGAAGGAGAAAGCCATGTGGTAGTTTTGAGAAAGTTGTTTAAGTGGCTAAGAAAGTACAAGTTGCGCCTCAACCCTGCAAAATGTACTTTCGGTGCATCCGCAGGGAATTTACTCGGCTTTGTTGTCAGTAGGGAAGGAATAAAGGTGGACCCTAACAAGGTAGAAGCAATACGTGACATGCCAGTACCTAAGAACGAGCGAGAAGTAAGGGGTTTTCTTGGAAGATTGAATTATATTGCACGCTTCATTGCAAATCTGACTAGCACATGCGAGCCAATCTTCAAACTCCTCAGGAAGAGTAATCCAGGAAGATGGGATGATGACTGTCAAGAAGCCTTTGACAAGATAAAGGCATATCTACTGAATCCACCAGTGTTGGTACCGCCTACCCAAGGTCGTCCATTGTTACTCTATCTCACCATACTGCCAACCTCAATGGGGACAATGTTGGGACAACATGATGAATCTGGCAGGAAGGAGCAGGCAATTTACTATCTGAGTAAAAAGTTTAACGCCCGTGAGGCTCGTTATATGGCAATCGAGAAGACTTGTTGTGCACTAGTATGGACCTCCATAAGACTCAGACAGTACATGTTATATCACACCACTTGGCTAGTTTCTCGAATGGATACTTTGAAGTATATCATCGAAAGTCCTCATATCTCCTTAAGAGTTTCGAAGTGGCAAGTGATATTGTTAGAATTTGACATCAAATATGTGACTCAAAAGTCCATCAAAGGAAGTGCGATTGCTGACCATTTAGCAGAGAATCCTCTTGAGGATGGATGGCCTGTCAATTCCGAGTTCCCCGATGGAGAGATAATGTCCCTCGAGGAAGATGAAGAACGGGACGATCTTGTGGAAAACGTATTTTGATGGAGCAATCAATATGCATGGTAGTGGTATAGGAGCAGTGGTTATCTCACCAAATGGCAAGCAATACCCGATGGCCATAAAACTAAAATTCGAATGTACAAATAATATTGCAGAATACGAGGCATGTGCTGGTGGATTGCAAATGGCACTTGAACTGGGTATAAAGCAGTTGAAAGTCTTCGGGGATTCAGCCTTAATAATTTACCAAGTCAATGGTGAATGGCAGACCAAGGACTCCAAGTTGATTCCGTATAAGAAATACTTGACTCGGTTGATTGCCCAGTTCGACGAGATTATTTTCTCGCATTTAAGTCGATACAAGAATCAATTTGCTGATGCTTTAGCCACACTAGCTGCCATGACCAAGCTGGATATCCATATCAATGTCCAACCCATCCAAATTAGAGTGCAAGATGAACCGGCGTACTGTGCTCATGTGGAAGGAGAACCTGATGGTAAGCCTTGGTACCATGATATCAAGCAATATATTCAGAACAAGGAATACCCAGTAGAGGCGAGCGAAGTAAATAAAAAGACCATCCGAAGACTGGCTATGGCCTTTTTCTTAAACAAGGAAGTGTTGTATAAAAGAGGATATGATGGTACCCTACTCAGATGTGTGGATGCTCGCGAAGCTAAACTGATCATGATCGAAGTTCATGAAGGAATCTGTGGTACTCATGCCGATGGTCACATGAGGGCTAGGAAGATCTTGAGAAGTGGTTAATATTGGTCTACTATGGAGTCAGATTGTGTGGAGCATGTTCGTAAATGCCAAAAATGTCAGATGTATGCAGACCGGGTTAATGCACCCCCGTTTCCACTGCACAATTTAGCATCCCCATGGCCTTTTTCGATGTGGGGAATAGATGTCATCGGTCCCATTAATCCCATGGACTCCAACGGTCATCGTTTCATTTTGGTGGCAATAGACTATTTCACTAAATGGGTAGAAGCTGCTTCATATGCCAGCATAACTCAAAGGGTGTTTCTCAAATTCCTCAAGAAGGACGTCGTCTGTAGATACGGGATCCCAGAGAGGATAATTACAGATAATGCTACCAATCTTAATGGTACCGAGATTCAAAAGTTTTGCGATGGTTTCAAAATCAAACACCACAATTCGGCTCCTTATAGGCCTCAAATGAATGGTGCAGTTGAAGCATCAAACAAAAATGTCAAGAAGATCGTTGCCAAGATGGTTGTAAACATAAGGACTGGCATGAAATGCTGCCATATGCTCTACATGCTTATCGGACTAACATACGATCAAGCACTGGGGCAACCCCTTTCTCTCTGGTGTACGGGATGGAGGCTGTCTCACCTATCGAAGTAGAACTCCCTTCGCTTAGAGTCTTGATGGAAGCAGATTTAGAAGAATCTGAGTGGGTGAAAACTCGATATGAGCAGTTGAACATGATAGAAGAGAAAAGGCTGGCAGCTATCTGTCACGGGCAATTGTACCAAAACTGAATGGCAAGAGCTTTCAATAAAAAGGTTCATCCTAGAGAATTTTGTTCGGGAGATCTGGTTTTAAAGAAAATCCTCCCTAGTCAGGAGGATGCCCGAGGAAAATGGGCACCAAATTATGAAGGCCCTTATATTGTCAAACAAGCATTCTCAAGAGGTGCTTTGATTCTGCAAAACATGGATGGGGAAGAGTTACCAAGGCCAGTAAACTCTGATGCTGTGAAAACGTTCTACGCTTGAAGGCCCGCTAGGTTGAAGACCCGAAAGGGCAACTTAGGCAAAAGTTAGGGCAAAGGACAATGAAAACAAAGGAAAAGAAAAGGCCCGCTAGGTTGAAAACCCGAAAGGGAAACCTAGGCAAAAGTTAGGGCAAAACGCAATAAAAACAAAAGAAAAGCAAAGGCCCGCTAGGTTGACAACCCGAAAGGGCAACCTAGGCAAAAGTTAGGGCAAAGAGACCTTAGACTGAAAACCTGCAAAGGCAGCCTAGGAGGAGGATGCGGTGCAACACTTCTGTAAGCACTCACCACACTGGGGCAATTTTACCCGACCGAGTATACTGGGGCCTAATTGTTAAGGAATGATTGAAGATGATGTGTTTGAAGATTCAGAAACGGAAGCCAAGATCTGCGTCATCAAAAAGCTGTGGGGAATCAATTAAATGAAAATCAAAGGACCAATACTGGGGCAAATTTTATGTGATTCTCGTAATTTTCTTTACTTGTCTTTGTTTTTAAGATATTCATAATCCCTTTCATAATTTTGTTATTATCTCTTAACGAGCTAAATTCTCATATTAAGGCAAGAGGTTTTTCTTCCACACTCCCCTGTTGTGTTCGTTCTCGTGTTCAATCGCTATGGTCATATCTCAATAAAAGTAAATACAAGTTTAATGGTATGATTTGATAATTCTAATGGTAGCACCAATGAATGGTTTAAACCAAGAGGACTCAATACTTCAAATTCAATGGAAGAGGTAGCATGCACTGGACGACAAAAGAATGATGTAAATAAGCTTGGGAGGACAAACATAGCATTGACTCCGGCAAGTGTACCGGGTCGTCGCAAGTAATAAAAATAACACGGTAAGTAATTACCGAGGTCGAACACAAGGATTGGGATACCAATTCGACTAATCCGCGGGAAGTCAGATACGTTCGGTCAAGTTACAGAAGGTGGTTGAGAGAGAGAGATTAATATAAGAAATTCAATTAACGAATCTAATAAACTAATTAACTAGAAATTCAGAAAACTAAAATGTCCAAGGTCACAAATCCACCTACCCAATATGTACACCCAAGTGATGATGAATTCCTCCCTAAGTTCAATTTTAATGTCAACCGGGACCCCTAAATTCTCCTAAATCCACTTCCGTGCTCATTAGGACGTATTCGACAATTGGATTAATTAATTACTAGGTCTCATAATCCTAATCTCGAATTCGGTTAATTCTTGTTCCCTATATGGTTGCACCGATCTCCTACTCACTCTCGTGCAATATTCGATCGATGTTCCCAATTCATGTTCTAAACGCGAATCGCTGACTAGGCCTCATCGACGTTAACAAGTCAATCATGCAACACATATGATCAACACAATCAATTCAGAATTGGAAAACAATAATTGAATTAAAGGAGAAAAACATACATCATATCGGATTTACATCGCCATGGGTGGCTTCATCGTTCCCTCGGACGAGGAGATTAGTTCCTCATGCTCATAGACAAGCGATCGGACATAAACTCCATGAGAAAAGGGAGACGCAGCTCCAAAGAGAAAAGAAACTACCCTAAACGCTACTCTAAACAGTGGAAAACTACTAGGATTCGCGGCCCTCCAAAAGCCCTACAGCCTCCTCCAGATCGATCCTCCCCATTCCTCTGGTTCTGATATGCAACAGCCTTTAAATAGTAATCCTGATCTGCGCACTCTCGCGAGGCGAGCAGCCTCTCGCGAGGCGAGAATTAAAATTGGTGTGCTTTCAATTTAAACTCTCGCGAGGCGAGCAGCCTCTCGCGGGGCGAGTCTTCAATTCTAGGCTGTGACCTTCATCACGGCTGGGCCGTGATGGTCTCTGACTTCCAAGTCTTCATTCTCTCGCGGGGCGAGCTTCCTCTCGCGGGGCGAGTCTTCAAACCTTAAACTGCCACGGGCGTGGTATTCATCACGGCCAAGCCGTGATGCTCTCTGTCTTGCAGGTCTTCATGATTCGCGGGGCGAGCTTCCTCTCGCGGGGCGAGTCTTCAAACCTTAAACTGCCACGGGCGTGGTATTCATCACGGCCAAGCCGTGATGCTCTCTGTCTTGCAGGTCTTCATGATTCGCGGGGCGAGACATATCTCGCGTGGCGAGACTGAAGTGATGACTTTTGCTTCTTTGTTGACTTTCAGGATCGCGGGGCGAGAATACACTCGCGAGGCGAGTGTCTCCAGACTTGCAATTTCCACTGCTTTTCGACCTTCCTTGACTCCCGGAGCTTCACTTATTTAACCTGAAACAACAAAAGCACCCACAAGCGTAATTCTATCCAAAATAAGCTAAAAACTACACAAAAGACGCAAAACGAGTCGAAGTCCAACTTAGGAACAAAACAAGGCAAATTTGGGCGAAAACGAGATTGAACTCGAATAATTTGCACAAAAACCACGGTCCATCTAGTCATAAAACTAGATAAGCCAGAGGCTTATCAAAATACCCCAAACTTAAACCTTGCTTGTCCCCAAGCAAGCTTAAAACTCAAAAACGACTCAAGACTTGGCAAGCCTAAAGGAATCAATCGATTTCGCACAAATTTAATGCAATCAAAACAGTTTTTCTCCAATGATCTCCCCCCTACATAAATGTAATCCCCACATTCATCTACTTTAAACAATTGAGAATTTATCATTCATGCCATCATTACTCTCAGTTGAGGCTCAAAGATACACACAAAGGAAGATCACCTATTCCAAACAATTGCCTTCCTCACAAGGGTATGTAAAATTTCACTCATTCGCTCAATTCATCAAGGCTTTCAACTTTTTCACTCAATTTCACTTATCAAGAGCACTTCCCATGAATTTGATTTTCATCTCAATAGTAGTTCCCACGAAAACATGTATGCAACATCAGAAGGTCTTTTAAAGGTTGTAATGGGGCCTGGCTCAGGGTAGGATAATGAAGGATATTTAGGCTTAAGTCCCTAGGAACTAAGAGAGCATGAGCATTTTGACACTTTTTCCACTCAAATTCCTTTTTCCTTTTTCCATTTTTCATTTGGGTTCGGGTGACTACAGCCTTTTCCTTGCTAATCTTTTTGTTCTGCCCCTTTTCCTTTGGCAAATAAATTTTTTTTTTCTTTTTGCCTTGGGTCAACCTTTATTTTCTTTTTCTCACCCCAATATGGCACATCACCTTGTAGCCACCCCAAACTTAGTTTCTCACAACCTTTCTCTTGCTCATTTCCATGCTCTCATAATCCTAAGATTGGGTTAACATGGTTTTTCAGATTTGGCTCGTATTGTAGGGTCATCAAGAAACAATAAGTCAATTGGGCTCAATTTGGCTAACTAGGGAACATGCATTAGGGACGGTTCTTTTTAGGCCAAATGGTTTTTTCAAAGAAAATTGCCTAAATCATTTGATGCAACACATAATCATGCAAACCATAAAGAGATTCAAGCAAATTCGGGAAAGTGCAACTTAACAGTGATTCACACATTCAAGAACAGAGTTGGAGGCTCAAAATCCTCACCTGGACATTTCGCAAATTGTTTGACCGAGATACGATTCCTAGTGTGTGCACCCCCTCACCCCAAGCTTATCATAAATCAAGTTATCACAACAAAGTTCTCAAAGTTCAGTTTTCAATTTTTAAGTGGGGATAAACTTTTCTAATTTCAGAGCCTAGGGGGAAATCATCAATGGTCAAATAATTCATGCAATTAATCTATGCTAAATTCAATTAACATCCAACAAGCTTGCCGACACGACATTTCATACAAAAACTCTTGATCTTCTCAAATTATTCAAGAGCGACAAACAAAAACAGAACACAAAGCAAAAACAAAACAAAAGTTAGGAAAAAAAAAAGAGATACCTAGCTTGGGTTGCCTCCCAAGAAGCGCTTGTTTAACGTCCCGAGCCTGACTTATTAAGAAGCATCCACCTGGATCCCATAGTCTGTGGTACAGAGGCCAAGGGACGCTCATCATATCAAATCCTCCACCCGGATCAAATGGTAATTGGAGTGGAGATCGTAGCAGCAATATGACCTTATCATCGACTCCACCCAGCCAGTGTGTGAAAACTCCATTGATCTTTGTTATTATGAATTCACTTCCTCTCGGGTCAAATGGTGTTTTCTCGAGGAAGTGTGCCAGACGAGTGGGAGGGTCTAACTTACCCATGTCCACACATGCATGTAAGCCAACATAGTTATCCAATGCAGAAATTTTCGGTTGCTTGGCAAACAGTGTGGAATTCACTACCACTTCGTCTTCATTTTGATCTATCCCCAAAACCAGATTTTCTTCAAATTGGGCTTCATGTGACTCTTGTACTAACTGCTTGCAAATCTCCTCAGCTTGCGCTTTGAAATTCTGCATCACAGTTTCGATACTGTCACAGTTGGCTCTTGCCTTGGCCTCAGAGGTGGATAGCTCCTGGGAATATTGTTGTAGAGCAGCTCTCAACGGTGTTTGCTCATTCCATTCCCATTCCTCCTCATGCTTCATGATTACACTATAAGCTTGTGCATGAGGGCAATTACGTCCCCAGCGCCAATGATCTCCCAGGGATATGTTAGGCCCAAAGTCATATTTTGTAACACCGTCCAAGGCTGGAAAATAAACAGTCTCCATGATTCGCAATCCGCCTTGAAAGGGTACCTCGCATACAAAACAGGGCCAAGACCAAGTGGGATCAAGAAGTAGAGAGAGATAGTAGAAAATAAAAGAAAATATAAAAATAAAAATAAGAACAAAAATAACTTAACCAAATAATCAAACTCCCCTAAAATCAGAAAAATTGGTTGTGCCAATCCCCGGCAACGGCGCCAAAAACTTGTTGTGACTCCGGCAAGTGTACCGGGTCGTCGCAAGTAATAAAAATAACACGGTAAGTAATTACCGAGGTCGAACACAAGGATTGGGATACCAATTCGACTAATCCGCGGGAAGTCAGATACATTCGGTCAAGTTACAGAAGGTGGTTGAGAGAGAGAGATTAATATAAGAAATTCAATTAACGAATCTAATAAACTAATTAACTAGAAATTCAGAAAACTAAAATGTCCAAGGTCACAAATCCACCTACCCAATATGTACACCCAAGTGATGATGAATTCCTCCCTAAGTTCAATTTTAATGTCAACCGGGACCCCTAAATTCTCCTAAATCCACTTCCGTGCTCATTAGGACGTATTCGACAATTGGATTAATTACTTACTAGGTCTCATAATCCTAATCTCGAATTCGGTTAATTCTTGTTCCCTATATGGTTGCACCAATCTCCTACTCACTCTCGTGCAATATTCGATCGATGTTCCCAATTCAAGTTCTAAACGCGAATCGCTGACTAGGCCTCATCGACGTTAACAAGTCGATCATGCAACACATATGATCAACACAATCAATTCAGAATTGGAAAACAATAATTGAATTAAAGGAGAAAAACATACATCATATCGGATTTACATCGCCATGGGTGGCTTCATCGTTCCCTCGGACGAGGAGATTAGTTCCTCATGCTCATAGACAAGCGATCGGACATAAACTCCATGAGAAAAAGGGAGACGCAGCTCCAAAGAGAAAAGAAACTACCCTAAACGCTACTCTAAACAGTGGAAAACTACTAGGATTCGCGGCCCTCCAAAAGCCCTACAGCCTCCTCTAGATCGATCCTCCCCATTCCTCTAGTTCTGATATGCAACAACCTTTAAATAGTAATCCTGATCTGCGCACTCTCGCGAGGCGAGCAGCCTCTCGCGAGGCGAGAATTAAAATTGGCACGCTTTCAATTTAAACTCTCGCGAGGCGAGCAGCATCTCGCGGGGCGAGTCTTCAATTCTAGGCTGTGACCTTCATCACGGCTGGGCCGTGATGGTCTCTGACTTCCAAGTCTTCATTCTCTCGCGGGGCGAGCTTCCTCTCGCGGGGCGAGTCTTCAAACCTTAAACTACCACGGGCGTGGTATTCATCACGGCCAAGCCGTGATGCTCTCTGTCTTGCAGGTCTTCATGATTCGCGGGGCGAGCTTCCTCTCGCAGGGCGAGTCTTCAAACCTTAAACTGCCACGGGCGTGGTATTCATCACGGCCAAGCCGTGATGCTCTCTGTCTTGCAGGTCTTCATGATTCGCGGGGCGAGACACATCTCGCGTGGCGAGACTGAAGTGATGACTTTTGCTGCTTTGTTGACTTTCAGGATCGCGGGGCGAGAATACACGCGCGAGGCGAGTGTCTCCAGACTTGCAATTTCCACTGCTTTTCGACCTTCCTTGACTCCCGGAGCTTCACTTATTTAACCTGAAACAACAAAAGCACCCACAAGCGTAATTCTATCCAAAATAAGCTAAAAACTACACAAAAGACGCAAAACGAGTCGAAGTCCAACTTAGGAACAAAACAAGGCAAATTTGGGCGAAAACGAGATTGAACTCGAATAATTTGCACAAAAACCACGGTCCATCTAGTCATAAAACTAGATAAGCCAGAGGCTTATCAAGCATCCACCTCATAAGTTATCAGATTCTTGGGTGACCAATGTTGTTAAAAGAATGAGTGATGCCTCGTCCCAGAGTGGCCAGTGAACAAGGGTTTTGGTTGGTGGATGTTTTTCCATGGAGCATTTGGTTCCGCTGTCTTCAAAAGGAAAGGATTCTCATTGGTTTCAGATTATTGATTGAGTATTCTCGAGCTCTAACGCTCACCACAATTTTATTTTCGAGCTCTAAGGCTCACCACGTCTTTATTCTCGAGCTCTAAGGCTCGTTGCGAGTTCATTTTTGAGCTCTGAGGCTCAATTCATTTTATTCTCGAGCCCTAAGGCTCATTGCAAGCTTATTGTCGAGCTCTAAGGCTCACTGCAATTTTATTCTCGAGCTCTAAGGCTCATTGCATTTAATTTTCTGTTGGACGAAGGAGGTTCCGTCCATTGCATTTAATTATCTGTTGGACGAAGAGGTTCCGTCCATTGCATATTTAATTTTCTGTTGGACGAAGGAGGTTCCGTCCATTGCATGTTTATTTTCTGTTGGACGAGGAGGTTCCGCCCATTGCATTTAATTTTCTGTTGGACGAAGAGGTTCCGTCCATTGCATGTCCATTGCATGTTCATTTTCTGTTGGACGAGGAGGTTCCGTCCATTGCATTTAATTTTCTGTTGGACGAAGAGGTTCCGTCCACTGCATGTTTGTTTTCGAGCTCTGAGGCTCACTGCATCTTTATTTTTTTTTCGAGCTCTGAGGCTCACTGCATTTTTATTTTCGAGCTCTGAGGCTCACTGCATTTATCTTCGAGCTCTGAGGCTCACTGTATTTTATCTTCGAGCT
Source organism: Sophora flavescens (assembly GCA_030762895.1). Taxonomy (NCBI): domain Eukaryota; kingdom Viridiplantae; phylum Streptophyta; class Magnoliopsida; order Fabales; family Fabaceae; genus Sophora; species Sophora flavescens. The sequence goes on from JAUPTC010000017.1 coordinate 1,455,929, forward strand.
CTGAGGCTCACTGTATTTTTATTTTCGAGCTCTGAGGCTCATTACAATTTTATTTTCAAGCTTTGAGGCTCACTGCATCTTTATTTTTTCGAGCTCTGAGGCTCAATGCGTTTTATCTTCGAGCTCTGAGGCTCGCTGCAATTTTATTTTCAAGCTCTGAGGCTCACTGCATTTTTATTTTCGAGCTCTGAGGCTCACTGCAATTTTATTTTTGAGCTGAGGCTCAATGCATCTTTATTTCTTCGAGCTCTGAAGCTCACTGCATCTGAGCTCTGAGGCTCACAGCAATTTTATTTTCAAACCTCCTCACAGACAAAAAATGTGTTCATATTTCTTTACTTGTTCATTACTACAATACATGAAAAGTCACGACGAATCATGTCTTCTAGTATGCAACAAGTAAAGAGGGGCAACTGTGAACACCCATTTTTGTCCGTCTTTTATTTTTATGATATTATGCTTCAAGGAGACTGATAATAGTAATAAAGAGAGAACGAAGAAAAAGAAAATAATAGAGAAAGGAAGTGGGCTCATAATCAATTTGCTGTTGGACGGAGTAGTCTCGTCCAGTGCATTGGACTTGCTGTTGGACGCGGTCCAGGCCATTCCATTGGACTTGCTGTTGGACGCGGTCCGGGCTAGTCCATTGCATTGGACTTGCTTGTGGACGGGGTAATCCCGTCCAGTCCATTGCATTTGCCAATGGACGGGGTGGCCCCGTCCAGTCATTGCATTTGCCAAATGGACGGGGTGACCCCGTCCAGTCATTGCATTTGCCAATGGACGGAGTGATCCCGTCCAGTCCCTAGCCCTTGCCAATGGACGGGGTGGTCCCGTCTAATCTATGCACTTGCCAATGGACGGGGTGGCCCCGTCTAGTCCATTGCTTTGCACGTGTTGATGGACGGGGTGGTCCCGTCCATTGCTTTGCGCTTGCTGATGGACGGGGTGGTCGCGTCCATTGCTTTACACGTGCTGATGGACGGGGTGGTCCCGTTCATTGCTTTGCACTTGCTGATGGACGGGGTGGTCCCGTCCATTGCTTTGCGCTTGCTGATGGATCCATTGCTTTGCACTTGCTGATGGACGGGGTGGTCCCGTCCATTGCTTTGCGCTTGCTGATGGACGGGGTCGTCCCGTCCATTGCTTTTCACTTGCTGTTGGACGGGGTAGCCCCGTCGAGTCCACTACAATTATCTTTTCTTGTTGGACGAGGAGGTCCGTCCAGTGTATATCTACTTTTGCATATCTAATTTTCTGTTGGGACGAAGAGATTCCATCCACTGCAATTTTATTTTCAGGCTGAAGGCTAAAGAATAAAGAAAGAAGAAGAAGAAGGTAATGAAGAAAGGACGAAGAAAAGAAGGAGAAGAGGACAACCAACAAAAATGGAAAGAGATTGAGTTACTTCTCCTAACCCTAAAAATATCTTAGACATCAGACAAGACCTCTTTTCCTCCTCCACCCATTGGTCCTTCCTCTTCCTCATTCCCCCCCTCGTCTTAACCTAGCAGCCCTACTCCTAACCCTAAAAAGCCATCATACACATCAGGCAAAACCCCCATCTCCTTCTCTTTTCAAGCATGCAACCCTCACATCAAATCACCTCCTTTCCACTGCTCACACCGCCCCCATCTGAACACACGCTATTGCTGCTCACACCGCCCCCATCCAAACACATGCTATTGCTGTTCACGCCACCCCCATCTGAACACACGCCATTGCTGCTCAGAACCGCCCAAGCCTTGGATTTCGTACAATCCGACCTTAAAGCCAATGGAGAATAAGCAAGAACCCCTTTCCTCTGTCTATAAAAGGAGAGGAAAAAGAGGAGAAAAAGGGGGACAGATTTTTTTTCCGGGGAAAGGACTTATGGTCTGATATTTCCGGTGTGAGAAAAGAAAGAAAAAGAGAGAGAGATTTGTATCTAACGTTTTCTTTGTAAGGAAAAGAGATTAGAGATATGAGTTTCCTTTTCTCTTCCCTATTACTAGAGTGGTTAAGAAGGAATAGCTGAAGGGGCCAGTAAGATTGAATGTAAAGACTTCGATCTTGAAATCTTATCACTGAGAATAAACAAAATAACTCTTATTCTGCTCTCATCTGGTAACCCTTGTTCTCTTTGTTGATATTATTTCAATAAGTTTCTCGTGACATTCTTATTTTTCTGTGCCACCGCTCACTGAATAAGTTAGCAAAAAGTTTCATTTCTACGTTTCATTTCTGTCCTATTTTCAAGAAGTAAAATCATTTATTTTACATAAAAATAGAGGATGATCACTTGATCAAAACAATCTTTTTGGGTTGCCCAATGACAAGTGTCATGTTCAACCCTTCAGGTTTAAAGGTTGCTCTGTGGACTTACGTGCCATGTTCAACCTCACATAGGTTCAATCAAAAATTTCACAACTGAGGATGTTTCTTTCTTGAAAGACGATTCTTGGGTAAAACAAATATCTTCAAAGTTATTAATAATTAATACAACTAATTTTGGGTAACCATTTTGTGGATGTTCTAGAGTGCCGTGGGGTTAAGTCTCCATGCCTTCCCTAGACATAATCGACTCCCGAACCTAAAGCTTTTTTTATAAAGGGTTTCCAACTTCCCTGAAATTAAATAAAGTTGGTGGCGACTCCATGTTTTCTCTCTAAGAGGAAAACCCAATCTTTTTTTCTTGGTCGCAACAACAGCAAGATCACCCAAATCCGATATTTGTAGCTCTAGTTATGCTCTGCGCAAGGCAACAAGGTCAGGATGAGTGAAAAATTCGAAAATTAACAATGTTTAGCAATTAAGCCCAATAATGTAAAAGAAAAAACAATGATTGTTAAAGTTGTCTAATTTCCGTCTCTCTCTGGCTTTTACGGCTGTAAACTGCTATTTATGCTTATTAATCCTAACCTAACCCTAGACTAAATTAAGGGCCTCTGAATATTCCAGCAAGGTATCATAAGCCTTAATTGGGCTTAAGATGAGTAAGTTAGTTCCATTTAAGTGAAGGAACATCATGGACTGCGTACTGATCCGTGCCAGAGAACTCGGGACCCAATTTAGCCTTGATTTTGGCCTAATTTGACAATTCTTGTGAAACCTGAAATTGTAGGTCTCTTCCTTATCTTTCTAGGGACAGCAAGATCACCAAAATCCGATATATGTAGCTCTAGTTATGCTCTGCGCAAGGCAACAAGGTCAGGATGAGTGAAAAATCCGAAAATTAACAATGTTGAGCAATTAAGCCTATTCATGTAAAAGTTGTATAATTTCCGTCTCTCTCTGGTTTGTACGGCTGTAAACTGCTATTTATCCTTATTAATCCTGACCTAACCGAAGACCAAATTAAGGGCCTCTGAATAAGCTTTCCAACAAGGTATCATAAACCTTAATTGGGCTTAAGATGAGTAAGTTAGGCCCATTTAAGTGAAGGAACATCATGGACTGCGCACTGATCCGTGCTAGAGAACTCGGTACCCAATTTAGCCTTGATTTTGGCGTAATTTGATAATTCTTGTGAAAGCTGAAATTGTAGGTCTCTTCCTTATCTTTCTAGGGATAGCAAGATCACCAAAATCCGATATATGTAGCTCTAGTTATGTTCTGCGCATGGCAACAAGGTCAGGATGTGTGAAAAATCCGAAAATTAACAATGTTTAGCAATTAAGCCCATTAATGTAAAAGTAAAAACTATGATTGTAAAAGTTGTCCAATTTCCGTCTCTCTTTGGCTTGTGCAGCTGTAAATTGCTATTTATGCTTATTAATCCTGACCTATCCCTAGACCAAATTAAGGGCACCGAATAAGCTTTCCAACAAGGTATCATATGCCTTATTTGGGCTTAAGATGAGTAAGTTAGGCCCATTTAAGTGAAGGAACCTCATGGACGGCGCACTTATCCGTGCTAGAGAACTCTGGACCCAATTTAGCCTTGATTTTGGCCTAATTTGACAATTCTTGTGAAATACGAAATTGTAGGTCTCTTCCTTATCTTTCTAGGGACAACAAGATCACAAAAATCTGATATCTGAAGCTCTAGTTATGCTCTGCGCAAGGCAACAAGGTCAGGATGAGTGAAAAATCCGAAAATTAACAATGTTTAGCAATTAAGCCCAATAATGTAAAAGCAAAATCAATGATTGTAAAAGTTGTCTAATTTTCGTCTCTCTCTGGCTTGGGCGGCTGTAAACTGCTATTTATTCTTATTAACCCTGACCTAACCCTAGACCAAATTAAGTATCTCTGAATAAGTTTTCCAACAAGGTATCATATGCCTTAATTGGGCTTAAGATGAGTAAGTTAGGCCCATTTAAGTGAAGGAACATCATGGACTGCGCACTGATCCGCGCCATAGAACTCGGGACCCAATTTAGCCTTGATTTAGGCCTAATTTGACAATTCTTGTGAAACCTGAAATTGTAGGTCTCTTCCTTATCTTTCTAGGGATAGCAATATCACCAAAATCCGATAACTATAGCTCTAGTTATGCTCTGCGCAAGGCAACAAGATCAGGATGAGTGAAAAATCCGAAAATTAACAATGTTTAACAATTAAGCCCAATAATGTAAAAACAAAAATAATGATTGTAAAAGTTGTCTAATTTCGGTCTCTCTCTGGCTTGTGCGGCAGTAAACTGCTATTTATACTTATTAATCCTTACCTAACCCTAGACCAAATTAAGGGCCTCTGAATAAGCTTTCCAACAAGGTATCATAAGCATTAATTGGGCTTAAGATGAGTAAGTTAGGCCCAATTAAGTGAAGGAACATCATGGACTACGTACTGAATCACGTCAGAGAACTCGGGACCCAATTTAGCCTTTATTTTAGCTTAATCTGACAATTCTAGTGAAACCTGAAATAGTATGTCTCTTCCGTATCTTTCTAGGGACAGGAAGATCAACAAAATCCGATATCTGTAGCTCTAGTTATGCTCTGTGCAAGGCAACAAGGTCAGGATGAGTGAAAAATCCGAAAATTAACAATGTTTGGCAATTAAGCCCAATAATGTAAAAGCAAAAACAACGATTGTAAAAGTTGTCTAATTTATGTCTATCTCAGGCTTGTGCGGCTATAAACTGCTATTTATGCTTATTACTCCTGACCTAACCCTAGACCAAATTAAGGGCCTCTGAATAAGCTTTCCAACAAGATATCATATGCCTTAATTGGGCTTAAGATGAGTAAGCTAGGCCCATTTAAACGAAGGAACATGATGGATTGTGCACTGATCCGCGCCAGAGAACTCAGGATCCAATTTAGCCTTGATTTTGGCCTAATTTAACAATTCTTGTGAAACTTGAAATTGTAGGTCTCTTCCTTATCTTTCTAGGGACAGCAAGATCACCAAAATCCGATAATTATAGCCCTAGTTATGCTCTGCGTAAGGCAACAAGGTCAGGATGAGTGAAAAATACGAAAATTAACAATGTTTGGCAATTAAGCCCAATAATGTAAAAGCAAAAGTAATGATTGTAAAAGTTGTCTAATTTCCGTCTCTCTCTGGCTTGTGCGGCTATAAACTGCTATTTATGCTTATTAATCCTGACCTATCCCTAGACCAAATTAAGGGCCTCTGAATAAGCTTTCCAACAAGGTATCATATGCCTTATTTGGGCTTAAGATGAGTAAGTTAGGCCCTTTTAAGTGAAGGAACCTCATGGACTGCGCACTTATCCGTGCCAGAGAACTTGGGACGGAATTTAGCCTTGATTTTGGACTAATTTAACAATTCTTGTGAAACCTGAAATTATAGGTCTCTTTCATATCTTTTTAGGGACAGCAAGATCACCAAAATCCGATAACTGTAGCTCTAGTTATCCTCTGCGCAAGGCAACAAGGTCGGGATGAGTGAAAAATCCAAAAATTAACAATGTTTAGCAATTAAGCCCAATAATGTAAAAGTAAAAATAATGATTGTAAAAGGTGTCTAATTTCGTCTCTCTGGCTTGTGCGGCAATAAACTGCTATTTATGCTTATTAATCCTGACCTAACCCTAGACCAAATTAAGGACCTCTAAATAAGCTTTCCAACAAGGTATCATAAGCCTTAATTGGGATTAAGATGAGTAAGTTAGGCCCATTTAAGTGAAGGAACATCATGGACTGCATACTGAATCGCGCCAGAGAACTTGGGACCCAATTTAGCCTTGATTTTGGCATAATCTGACAATTCTTGTGAAACCTGAAATTAGAGGTCTCTTCCTTATCTTTCTAGGGACATGAAGATCACCAAAATCCGATATCTGCAGCTCTAGTTATGCTCTGTGCAAGGCAACAAGGTCAGGATGGGTGAAAAATCCGAAAATTAACAAATTTTAGCAATTAAGCCCAATAATGTAAAAGCAAAAACAATGATTGTAAACGTTGTCTAATTTCTGTCTCTCTCTGGCTTGTGCGGCTGTAAACTGCTATTTATGCTTATTACTCCTGACCTAACTCTAGAATAAATTAAGGGCCTCTGAATAAGCTTTCCAACAAGATATCATATGCCTTAATTGGGCTTAAGATGAGTAAGTTAGGCCCATTTAAATGAAGGAACATGATGGACTGCGCACTGATCCGCGCCAGAGAACTCGGGACCCAATTTAACTTTGATTTTGGCCTAATTTGACAATTCTTGTGAAACCTGAAATTGTAGGTCTCTTCCTTATCTTTCTAGGGACAACAAGATCACCAAAATTCGATAACTGTAGCTCTAGTTATGCTCTGCGCAAGGCAACAAGGTCAGGATGAGTGAATAATCTGAAAATTAACAATGTTTAGCAATTAAGCCCAATAATGTAAAAGCAAAAATAATGATTGTAAAAGTTGTCTAATTTCCGTCTCTCTCTGGCTTGTGCGGCTGTAAACAGTTATTTATGCTTATTAATCCTGACCTAACCCTAGACCAAATTAATGGCCTCTGAATAAGCTTTCCCACAAGGTATCATAAGCCATAATTGGGCTTAAGATGAGTAAGTTAGGCCCATATAAGTGAAGGAATATCATGGACTGTGCACTGATCCACGCCAGAGAACTCGGGACCCAATTTAACCTTGATTTTGGCCTAATTTGACAATACTTGTGAAACCTAAAATTGTAGGTCTCTTCCTTATCTTTCTAGGGAACCAAAGATCACCAAAATCTGATATCTGTAGCTCTAGTTATGCTCTGTACAAGGCAACTAGGTCAGGATGAGTGGAAAATCCGAAAATTAACAATGTTTAGCAATTAAGCCCAATAATGTAAAAGCAAAAATATTGATTGTAAAAGTTATCTAATTTGTCTCTCTCTAGCTTGTGCGGCTGTAAACTGCTATATATGCTTATTAATCCTGACCTAACCCTAGACCAAATTAAGGGCCGCTGAATAAGGTTTCCAACAAGGTATCATAAGCGTTAATTGGGCTTAAGATGAGTAAGTTAGGCCCATTTAATTGAAGGAACATTATGGACTGTGCACTGATCCGCCCCAGAGAACTCGGGACCCAATTTAGCCTTGATTTTGGCCTAATTTGACAATTCTTGTGAAACCTGAAATTGTAGGTCTCTTCCTTATCTTTCTAGGGACAGCAAGATCACCAAAATCCGATATCTGTAGCTCCAGTTATGCTCTACACAAGGCAATAAGGTTAGGATGAGTGAAAAATCCAAAAATTAACAATGTTTAGCAATTAACCCCAATAATGTTAAAGCAAAAACAATGATTGTAAAAGTTATCTAATTTCCATCTCTCTCTGGCTTGTGCGGCTGTAAACTGCTATTTATTCTTATTATTCCTGACCTAACCCTAGACCAAATTAAGGGCCTCTGAATAAACTTTCCAACAAGGTATCATAAGCCTTAATTGGGCTTAAGATGAGTACGTTAGGCCCATTTAAGTGAAGGAACATCATGGACTGCGGACTGATCCGTGCCAGAGAACTCTGGACCAAATTTAGCCTTGATTTTGACCTAATTTGACAATTCTTGTGAAACCTGAAATTGTAGGTCTCTTCCTTATCTTTTTAGGGAACCAATGATCACCAAAATCCGATATCTAGAGCTCTAGTTATGCTCTGTGCAAGGCAACAAGGTCCGGATGACTGAAAAATCCGAAATTTAACAATTTTAGCAATTAATCCCAATTATGTAAAAGCAAAAACAATGATTGTAAAAGTTGTCTAATTTCCGACTCTCTGTGGCTTGTGCGGCTTTAAACTGCTATTTATGCTTATTAATCCTGACCTAACCCTAGACCAAATTAAGGGCCTCTGAAAAAGCTTTCCAACAAGATATCATATGCCTTAATTGGGCTTAAGATGAGTAAGTTAGGCCCATTAAAGTGAAGGAACATCATGGACTGCGCACTGATCCACGTCAGAGAACTCGGGACCCAATTTATCCTTGATTTTGGCCTAATTTGACAATTCTTGTGAAACCTGAAATTGTAGGTCTGTTCCTTATCTTTCTAGGGAACCAAAGTTCCCCAAAATCCGATATCTGTAGCTCTAGTTATGCTCTGTGCAAGGCAACTAGGTCAGGATGAGTGAAAAATCCGAAAATTAACAATGTTTAGCAACTAAGCCCAATAATGTAAAAGCATAAACAATGATTGTAAAAGTTGTCTAATTTCCGTCTCTCTCTGGCTTGTGCGGTTGTAAACTGCAATTTATGCTTATTATTCTTGACCTCACCCTAGACCAAATTAAGGGCCTCTGAATAAGCTTTCCAACAAGGTATCATAAGCCTTAACTGGGCTTAAGATGAGTAAGTTAGGCCCATTTAAGTGAAGGAACATCATGGACTGCGGACTGATTCGTGCCAGAGAACTCGGGACCCAATTTAGCCATGATTTTGGCCTAATTTGACAATTCTTATGAAACCTGAAATTGTAGGTCTCTTCCTTATCTTTCTAGGGACAGCTGATAAGTCTCTGGCTTATCTAGTTTTATAACTATTTGGACTGTGGTTTTTGTGCTAATTATTCGAGTTCAATCTCGTTTTCGCCCAAATTTGGCCTTGTTTTGTTCCTAAGTAGACTTTGACTCGTTTTAGGCATTTTTAGTAGTTTTTAGTCTATTTTGAATAGAATTACGCTTTTTGTTTTCTTTTGTGTTTCAGGTTAAAAAGTGAAGCTCTGAGAGTCAAGGAAAGTCAAGAAGCAGTGGAAAAAGCACTTCTAGAGATGCTCGACGCGCGAGTGGATGCTCGCCTCGCGAGCCTGAACATCAGCTAAAACACCAACAGTCATCAATTATGGCTCGCCACGCGAGAGGCTTCTCGCCCCGCGAGAGTCTGAAGACCCTGGAAGACAGAGACCATCACGGCCTAGCCGTGATGAAGGTCACGGCTGTGACAGATTAAGGTTTGAAGACTCGCCCCGCGAACACACTCTCGCCTCGCGAGAGTCAAATTTGAATGCGCGCCAAAACTAAAATTCGCCTCGCGAAAGCTTGTTCGCCCCGCGAGCGAGCGAGAACCAGAATCCCTATTTATAGGCTGTTTCAGATCAGAAGAGGGAGCTTTGTGGGAGATCTGAATCCAAGTCTTTCCACTTGTTTAGATCAGTTTAGTTACGAATCCTTGTTTTCTCTGGAGCTGCGTCTCCGGTTTTCTTATTTTATTTTATTATGGAGATTATGTCGGATTATTTGTGCGTCGTCACGGGCATTAGGAACTAATCCCCTCGTCCGAGGGATCAATGAAGCCGCCCATGGCGGTATAGTGTTCATGTGATGTATGTTTTTCTCCCCTTCTCTCAATGAATGTTTTCCAATTCTGATTTGAATGCGTTGATCATATGTATTGCGTGATTAACTGGTTAAACGTGTTGAGGCTGATCGGCGATTCACGTTTTAGAACTTGAATTGGGATCACTAATCGAATATTGCACGAGAGTGAGTAGGAGATTAGTGCAACCTTATAGGGAACAAGAATTAATAGAATTCGAGATTAGGATTATGAGACCTAGTAAGTAATTAATCCAATCGTCGAATACGTCCTATTGAGCACGACAGTGGATATAGGAGAAATTGGGGGTCCCGGTTGACATTGTAATTGAACTTTGGGAGGAATTCATCATCACTTGGGTACTATACATGATTGGGTAGGTGGATTTGAGACCTTGGATATTTTAATTTCTGATTTTAAAACCTTAGCTTATTTGATTTGTTATTGAATTGTGATAATAATCTCTCTCTCTCAACCACTTTCTGTTACTTAACCAACTTATCGAACTTCTCACGAATTAGTTGAATGCCCAATCCCTGAGTTCGACCTCGGTAATTACTTACCGTGTTTATTTTATTACTTGCGACGACCCGGTACACTTGCCGGTGACTCAACAAGTTTTTGGCGCCGTTGTCGGGGATTGGCACAACCAATTTTTCCTAATTTTTAGGGAAGTTTGATTATTTGGTTAAGTTATTTTTATTTTTATTTTTATTTTTATTTTTATTTTTATTTTTATTTTTATTTACTATTATCTCTCTCTACTTCTTTGATTCCACTTGGTCTTGCCTGGTTTTGTATGCGAGGTACACGAGGGAATGCTTCCGGGTTGTGAGTATTGTAATGGAGACCATGACACTTGGAGCTGTCCGTTCTACTTCTCTCAAGAATATGTGGACTCATGCCATAATTTCTATGACAGCGTGCCCCAGAACAACTATCAGAGTCAGAATCAATATTGGGGTTATATGAGG
>JAUPTC010000017.1:1467084-1500084 GCA_030762895.1 Sophora flavescens
CACAAGAATTGTCAAATTAGGTCAAAATCAAAGCTAAATTGGGTCCCGAGTTCTCTGGCACGGATCAGTCCGCAGTCCATGATGTTCCTTCACTTAAATGGGCCAAACGTACTCATCTTAAGCCCAATTAAGGCTTATGATGCCTTGTTGGAAAGCTTATTCAGAGGCCCTTAATTTGGTCTAGGGTTAGGTCAGGAATAATAAGAATAAATAGCAGTTTACAGCCGCACAAGCCAGAAAGAGATGGAAATTAGATAACTTTTACAATCATTGTTTTTGCTTTAACATTATTGGGGTTAATTGCTAAACATTGTTAATTTTTGGATTTTTCACTCATCCTGACCTTATTGGCTTGTGTAGAGCATAACTGGAGCTACAGATATCGGATTTTGGTGATCTTGCTGTCCCTAGAAAGATAAGGAAGAGACCTACAATTTCAGGTTTCACAAGAATTGTCAAATTAGGCCAAAATCAAAGCTAAATTGGGTCCCGAGTTCTCTGGCGCGGATCAGTGCACAGTCCATAATGTTCCTTCAATTAAATGGGCCTAACTTACTCATCTTAAGCCCAATTAACGCTTATGATACCTTGTTGGAAAGCTTATTCAGCGGCCCTTAATTTGGTCTAGGGTTAGGTCAGGATTAATAAGCATAAATAGCAGTTTACAGCCGCACAAGCAAGAGAGAGACTAAAATTAGACAACTTTTACAATCAATATTTTTGCTTTTACATTATTGGGCTTAATTGCTAAACATTGTTAATTTTCGGATTTTCCACTCATCCTGACCTTGTTGCCTTGCACAGAGCATAACTAGAGCTACAGATATCAGATTTTGGTGATCTTTGGTTCCCTAGAAAGATAAGGAAAAGACCTACAATTTTAGGTTTCACAAGTATTGTCAAATTAGGCCAAAATCAAGGTTAAATTGGGTCCCGAGTTCTCTGGCATGGATCAGTGCACAGTCCATGATATTCCTTCACTTATGTGGGCCTAACTTACTCATCTTAAGCCCAATTATGGCTTATGATACCTTGTGGGAAAGCTTATTCAGAGGCCATTAATTTGGTCTAGGGTTAGGTCAGGAATAATAAGCATAAATAGCAGTTTACAGCCGCACAATCCAGAGAGAGACGGAAATTAGACAACTTTTACAATCATTGTTTTTGCTTTTACATTATTGGGCTTAATTGCTAAAAATTGTTACTTTTCGGATTTTTCACTCATCCTGACCTTGTTGCCTTGTGCATAGCATGACTAGAGCTACAGATATCGGATTTTGGTGATCTTGCTGTCCCTAGAAAGATAAGGAAGGGACCTACAATTTCAGGTTTCACAAGAATTGTCAAATTAGGCCAAAATCAAGGCTAAATTGGGTTCCGAGTTCTCTGGCGCGATTCAGTTCGCAGTCCATGATGTTCCTTCACTTAAATGTTCCTAACTTACTCATCTTAAGCCCAATTAAGGCTTATGATACCTTGTTGGAAAGCTTATTCAGAGGCCCTTAATTTGGTCTTGGGTTAGGTCAGGATTAATAAGCATAAATAACAGTTTACAGCCGCACAAGCCAGAGAGAGACGAAAATTAGACAACTTTTACAATCATTATTTTTGCTTTTACATTATTGGGCTTAATTGCTAAACATTGTTAATTTTCAGATTATTCACTCATCCTGACCTTGTTGCCTTGCGCAGAGCATAACTAGAGCTACAGCTATCGAATTTTGGTGATCTTGTTGTCCCTAGAAAGATAAGAAAGAGACCTACAATTTCAGGTTTCACAAGAATTGTCAAATTAGGCCAAAATCAAAGCTAAATTGGGTCCCGAGTTCTCTGGCGCGGATCAGCGCAGTCCATCATGTTCCTTCATTTAAATGGGCCTAACTTACTCATCTTAAGCCCAATTAAGGCATATGATATCTTGTTGGAAAGCTTATTCAGAGGCCCTTAATTTAGTCTAGGGTTAGGTCAGGAGTAATAAGCATAAATAGCAGTTTACAGCGGCACAAGCCAGAGAGAGACAGAAATTAGACAACGTTTACAATCATTGTTTTTGCTTTTACATTATTGGGCTTAATTGCTAAAATTTGTTAATTTTCGGATTTTTCACCCATCCTGACCTTGTTGCCTTGCACAGAGCATAACTAGAGCTACAGATATCGGATTTTGGTGATCTTCATGTCCCTAGAAATATAAGGAAGAGACCTCCAATTTCAGGTTTCACAAGAATTGTCAGATTATGCCAAAATCAAGGTTAAATTGGGTCCCGAGTTCTCTGGCGCTATTCAGTACGCAGTCCATGATGTTCCTTCACTTAAATGGGCCTAACTTACTCATCTTAAGCCCAAATAAGGCATATGATACCTTGTTGGAAAGCTTATTCGGAGGCCCTTAATTTGGTCTAGGGATAGGTCAGGATTAATAAGCATAAATAGCAGTTTACAGCCGCACAAATCAGAGAGAGACGGAAATTAGACAACTTTTACAATCATTACTTTTGCTTTTACATTATTGGGCTTAATTGCCAAACATTGTTAATTTTCGGATTTTTCACTCATCCTGACCTTGTTGCCTTGCGCATAGCATAACTAGAGCTACAGTTATCGGATTTTGGTGATCTTGCTGTCCCTAGAAAGATAAGGAAGAGTCCTACAATTTCGGGTGTCACAAGAATTGTCAAATTAGGCCAAAATCAAGGCTAAATTGGGTCCTGAGTTCTCTGGCGCGGATCAGTGCGCAATCCATCATGTTCCTTCGTTTAAATGGGCCTAACTTACTGATCTTAAGCCCAATTAATGCATATGATACCATGTTGGAAAGCTTATTCAGAGGCCCTTAATTTGTCTACGGTTAGGTAAGGATTAATAAGCATAAATAGCAGTTTACAGCCGCACAAGCCTGAGAGTGACGGAAATTAGACCACTTTTACAATCATTGTTTTTGCTTTTACATTATTGGGCTTAATTCCTAAACATTGTTAATTTCGGATTTTTCACTCATCCTGACCTTGTTGCCTTGCACAGAGCATAACTGGAGCTACAGATATCAGATTTTGGGGATCTTTGGTTCCCTAGAAAGATAAGGAAGAGACCTACAATTTCAGGTTTCACAAGAATTGTCAAATTAGGCCAAAATCAAGGTTAAATTTTGTCCCGAGTTCTCTGGCGCGGATCAGTGTGCAGTCCATGATATTCCTTCACTTATATGGGCCTAACTTACTCATCTTAAGCCCAATTAAGGCTTATGATACCTTGGGGGAAAGCTTATTCAGAGGCCATTAATTTGGTCTAGGGTTAGGTCAGGAATAATAAGCATAAATAGCAGTTTATAGTCGCACAAGCCAGAGAGAGACGGAAATTAGACAACTTTTACAATCATTGTTTTTGCTTTTACATTATTGGGCTTAATTGCTAAACATTGTTAATTTTTGGGTTTTTCACTCATCCTGACCTTGTTGCCTTGTGCAGAGCATGACTAGAGCTACAGATATCGGATTTTGGTGATCTTGCTGTCCCTAGAAAGATAAGAGACCTACAATTTCGGGTTTCACAAGAATTGTCAAATTAGGCCAAAATCAAGGCTAAATTGGGTCCCTAGTTCTCTGGCGTGATTCAGTACGCAATCCATGATGTTCCTTCACTTAAATGGGCCTAACTTACTCATCTTAAGCCCAATTAAGGCTTATGATACCTTGTTGGAAAGCTTATTCAGAGGCCCTTAATTTGGTCTAGGGTTAGGTCAGGATTAATAAGCATAAATAGCAGTTTACAGCCGCACAAGCCAGAGAGAGACGAAAATTAGACAACTTTTATAATCATTACTTTTGCTTTTACATTATTGGCCTTAATTGCTAAACATTATTAATTTTCGGATTTTTCACTCATCCTGACCTTGTTGCCTTGCGCAGAGCTTAACTAGAGCTACAGTTATCGGATTTTGGTGATCTTGCTGTCCCTAGAAAGTTAAGGAAGAGACCTACAATTTCAGGTTTCACAAGAATTGTCAAATTTGGCCAAAATCAAGGCTAAATTGGGTCCAGAGTTCTCTAGCACGGATAAGTGCGCAGTCTATGAGGTTCCTTCACTTAAATTGGCCTAACTTACTCATCTTAAGCCCAAATAAGGCATATGATACCTTGTTGGAAAGCTTATTCGGAGGCCCTTAATTTGGTCTAGGGATAGGTCAGGATTAATAAGCATAAACAGCAGTTTACAGCCGCACAAGCCAGAGAGAGATGGAAATTAGACAACTTTTACAATCATTACTTTTGCTTTTACATTATTGGGCTTAATTGCCAAACATTGTTAATTTTCGGATTTTTCACTCATCCTGACCTTGTTGCCTTGCGCATAGCATAACTAGAGCTACAGTTATCGGATTTTGGTGATCTTGCTGTCCCTAGAAAGATAAGGAAGAGACCTACAATTTCAGGTTTCACAAGAATTGTCAAATTAGGCCAAAATCAAGGCTAAATTGGGTCCTGAGTTCTCTGGCGCGGATCAGTGCGCAATCCATCACGTTCCTTCGTTTAAATGGGCCTAACTTACCCATCTTAAGCACAATTAAGGCATATGATATCTTGTTGGAAAGCTTATTCAGAGGCCCTTAATTTGGTCTAGGGTTAGGTCAGGAGTAATAAGCATAAATAGCAGTTTATAGCCGCACAAGCCTGAGAGAGACAGAAATTAGACAGCTTTTA
Organism: Sophora flavescens; assembly: GCA_030762895.1. Classification (NCBI taxonomy): domain Eukaryota; kingdom Viridiplantae; phylum Streptophyta; class Magnoliopsida; order Fabales; family Fabaceae; genus Sophora; species Sophora flavescens. Next base: position 1,471,781 of record JAUPTC010000017.1, read on the forward strand.
CAATCGTTGTTTTTGCTTTTACATTATTGGGCTTAATTGCTAAACATTGTTAATTTTCTGATTTTTCACTCATCCTGACCTTGTTGCCTTGCACAGAGCATAACTAGAGCTACAGATATCGGATTTTGGTGATCTTCCTGTCCCTAGAAAGATAAGGAAGAGACATATAATTTCAGGTTTCACTAGAATTGTCAGATTAAGCCAAAATAAAGGCTAAATTGGGTCCCGAGTTCTCTTACGCGATTCAGTACGTAGTCCATGATGTTCCTTCACTTAAATGGGCCTAACTTACTCATCTTAAGCCCAATTAATGCTTATGATACCTTGTTGGAAAGCTTATTCAGAGGCCCTTAATTTGGTCTAGGGTTAGGTAAGGATTAATAAGTATAAATAGCAGTTTACAGCCGCACAAGCCAGAGAGAGACGAAAATTAGACAACTTTTACAATCATTATTTTTGCTTTTACATTACTGGGCTTAATTGCAAAACATTGTTAATTTTCAGATTTTTCACTCATCCTGACCTTGTTGCCTTGCGCAGAGCATAACTAGAGCTATAATTATCGGATTTTGGTGATATTGCTTTCCCTAGAAAGATAAGGAAGAGACCTACAATTTCAGGTTTCACAAGAATTGTCAAGTTAGGCCTAAATCAAGGCTAAATTGGGTCCCGAGTTCTCGGGCGCGGATCAGTGCGCAGTCCATGATGTTCCTTCACTTAAATGGGCCTAACTTACTCATCTTAAGCCCAATTAAGGTTTATGATACCTTGTTGGAAAGCTTATTCAGAGGCCCTTAATTTGGTCTTCGGTTAGGTCAGGATTAATAAGGATAAATAGCAGTTTACAGCCGTACAAGCCAGAGAGAGACGGAAATTATACAACTTTTACATGAATAGGCTTAATTGCTCAACATTGTTAATTTTCGGATTTTTCACTCATCCTGACCTTGTTGCCTTGCGCAGAGCATAACTAGAGCTGCAGATATCGGATTTTGGTGATCTTGCTGTCCCTAGAAAGATAAGGAAGATACCTACAATTTCAGCTTTCACAAGAATTATCAAATTACGCCAAAATCAAGGCTAAATTGGGTCCCGAGTTCTCTAGCACGGATCAGTGTGCAGTCCATGATGTTCCTTCACTTAAATGGGCCTAACTTACTCATCTTAAGCCCAATTAAGGTTTATGATACCTTGTTGGAAAGCTTATTCAGAGGCCCTTAATTTGGTCTTCTGTTAGGTCAGGATTAATAAGGATAAATAGCAGTTTACAGCCGTACAAGCCAGAGAGAGACGGAAATTATACAACTTTTACATGAATAGGCTTAATTGCTCAACATTGTTAATTTTCGGATTTTTCACTCATCCTGACCTTGTTTCCTTGCGCAGAGCATAACTAGAGCTACAGATATCGGATTTTGGTGATCTTGCTGTCCCTAGAAAGATAAGGAAGAGACCTACAATTTCAGGTTTCACAAGAATTGTCAAATTAGGCCAAAATCAAGGCTAAATTGGGTCCCGAGTTCTCTGGCACGGATCAGTACGCAGTCCATGATATTCCTTCCCTTAAATGGAACTAACTTACTCATCTTAAGCCCAATTAAGGCTTATGATACCTTGCTGGAATATTCAGAGGCCCTTAATTTAGTCTAGGGTTAGGTTAGGATTAATAAGCATAAATAGCGAGTTCTACGTAGTAAAAGCCAGAGAGAGACGGAAATTAGACAACTTTAACAATCATTGTTTTTTCTTTTACATTATTGGGCTTAATTGCTAAACATTGTTAATTTTTGAATTTTTCACTCATCCTGACCTTGTTGCCTTGCGCAGAGCATAACTAGAGCTACAAATATCGGATTTGGGTGATCTTGCTGTTGTTGCGACCAAGAAAAAAAGACTGGGTTTTCCTCTTAGAGAGAAAACATGGAGTCGCCACCAACTTTATTTAATTTCATAGAAGTTGGAAACCCTTTATAAAAAAAGCTTTAGGTTCGGGAGTCGATTATGTCTAGGGAAGGCATGGAGACTTAACCCCACGGCACTCTAGAACATCCACAAAATGGTTACCGAAAATTAGTTGTATTAATTATTAATAACTTTGAAGATATTTGTTTTACCCAAGAATCGTCTTTCAAGAAAGAAACATCCTCAGTTGTGAAATTTTTGATTGAACCTATGTGAGGTTGAACATGGCCCGTAAGTCCACAGAGCAACCTTTAAACCTGAAGGGTTGAACATGACACTTGTCATTGGGCAACCCAAAAAGATTGTTTTGATCAAGTGATCATCCTCTATTTGTATGTAAAATAAATGATTTTACTTCTTGAAAATAGGACAGAAATGAAACGTAGAAATGAAACTTTTTGCTAACTTATTCAGTGAGCGGTGGCACAGAAAAATAAGAATGTCACGAGAAACTTATTGAAATAATATCAACAAAGAGAACAAGGGTTACCAAATGAGAGCAGAATAAGAGTTATTTTGTTTATTCTCAGTGATAAGATTTCAAGATCGAAGTCTTTACATTCAATCTTACTGGCCCCTTCAGCTCTTCCTTCTTAACCACTCTAGTAATAGGGAAGAGAAAAGGAAACTCAGATCTCTAATCTCTCTTCCTTACAAAGAAAATGTTAGATACCAATCTCTCTCTCTTTTTCTTTCTTTTCTCACACCGGAAATATCAAACCATAAGTCCTTTCCCCGGAAAAAAATATGTCCCCCCTTTTCTCCTCTTTTTCCTCTCCTTTTATAGACAGAGGAAAGGGCTTCTTGCTTATTCTCCATTGGCTTCAAGGTCGGATTGTACGAAATCCAAGGCTTGGGCGGTTCTGAGCAGCAATGGCGTGTGTTCAGATGGGGGTGGCGTGAACAGCAATAGCATGTGTTTGGATGGGGGCGGCGTGAGCAGCAATAGCGTGTGTTCAGATGGGGGCGGTGTGAGCAGTGGAAAGGAGGTGATTTGATGTGAGGGTTGCATGCTTGAAAAGAGAAGGAGATGGGGGTTTTGCCTGATGTGTATGATGGCTTTTTAGGGTTAGGAGTAGGGCTGCTAGGTTAAGACGAGGGGGGGGAATGAGGAAGAGGAAGGACCAATGGGTGGAGGAGGAAAAGAGGTCTTGTCTGATGTCTAAGATATTTTTAGGGTTAGGAGAAGTAACTCAATCTCTTTCCCTTTTTGTTGGTTGTCCTCTTCTCCTTCTTTTCTTCGTCCTCTCTTCATTACCTTCTTCTTCTTCTTTATTTATTCTTTAGCCTTCAGCCTGAAAATAAAATTGCAGTGGACGAAATCTCTTCGTCCCAACAGAAAATTAGATATGCAAAAGTAGATATACACTGGACGGACCTCCTCGTCCAACAAGAAAAGATAATTGTAGTGGACTCGACGGGGCTACCCCGTCCAACAGCAAGTGAAAAGCAATGGACGGGATGACCCCGTCCATCAGCAAGCGCAAAGCAATGGACGGGACCACCCCATCCATCAGCAAGTGCAAAGCAATGGATCCATCAGCAAGCGCAAAGCAATGGACGGGACCACCCCGTCCATCAGCAAGTGCAAAGCAATGAACGGGACCACCCCGTCCATCAGCACGTGCAAAGCAATGGACGCGACCACCCCGTCCATCAGCAAGCGCAAAGCAATGGACGGGACCATCCCGTCCATCAACACGTGCAAAGCAATGGACTAGACGGGGCCACCCCGTCCATTGGCAAGTGCATAGATTGGACGGGACCACCCCGTCCATTGGCAAGGGCTAGGGACTGGACGGGACCACTCCGTCCATTGGCAAATGCAATGACTGGACGGGGCCACCCCGTCCATTTGGCAAATGCAATGACTGGACGGGGCCACCCCGTCGATTGGCAAATGCAATGGACTGGACGGGACTACCCCGTCCACAAGCAAGTCCAATGCAATGGACTGGCCCGGACCGCGTCCAACAGCAAGTCCAATGGAATGGCCTGGACCGCATCCAACAGCAAGTCCAATGCACTGGACGAGACCACTCCGTCCAACACCAAATTGATTATGAGCCCACTTCCTTTCTCTATTATTTTCTTTTTCTTCGTTCTCTCTTTATTACTATTATCAGTCTCCTTGAAGCATAATATGATAAAAATAAAAGACGGACAAAAATGGGTGTTCACAGTTGCCCCTCTTTACTTGTTGCATACTAGAAGACATGATTAGTCGTGACTTTTCATGTATTGTAGTAATGAACAAGTAAAGAAATATGAACACATTTTTTGTCTGTGAGGAGTTTTGAAAATAAAATTGCTGTGAGCCTCAGAGCTCAGATGCAGTGAGCTTCAGAGCTCGAAGAAATAAAGATGCATTGAGCCTCAGCTCAAAAATAAAATTGCAGTGAGCCTTAGAGCTCGAAAATAAAAATGCAGTGAGCCTCAGAGCTTGAAAATAAAATTGCAGCGAGCCTCAGAGCTCGAAGATAAAACGCATTGAGCCTCAGAGCTCGAAAAAATAAAGATGCAGTGAGCCTCAAAGCTTGAAAATAAAATTGCAATGAGCCTCAGAGCTCGAAAATAAAAATACAGCGAGCCTCAGAGCTCGAAGATAAAATACAGTGAGCCTCAGAGCTCGAAGATAAATGCAGTGAGCCTCAGAGCTCGAAAACAAACATGCAGTGGACGGAACCTCTTCGTCCAATAGAAAATTAAATGCAATGGACGGAACCTCCTCGTCCAACAGAAAATGAACATGCAATGGACGGAACCTCCTCGTCCAACAGAAAATAAACATGCAATGGACGGAACCTCTTCGTCCAACAGAAAATTAAATGCAATGGGCGGAACCTCCTCGTCCAACAGAAAATAAACATGCAATGGACGGAACCTCCTTCGGCCAACAGAAAATTAAATATGCAATGGACGGAACCTCTTCGTCCAACAGATAATTAAATGCAATGGACGGAACCTCCTTCGTCCAACAGAAAATTAAATGCAATGAGCCTTAGAGCTCGAGAATAAAATTGCAGTGAGCCTTAGAGCTCGACAATAAGCTTGCAATGAGCCTTAGGGCTCGAGAATAAAATGAATTGAGCCTCAGAGCTCAAAAATGAACTCGCAACGAGCCTTAGAGCTCGAGAATAAAGACGTGTTGAGCCTTAGAGCTCGAAAATAAAATTGCGGTGAGCGTTAGAGCTCGAGAATACTCAATCAATAATATGAAACCAATGAGAATCCTTTCCTTTTGAAGACAGCGGAACCAAATGCTCCATGGAAAAACTTCCACCAACCAAAACCCTTGTTCACTGGCCACTATGGGACGAGGCATCAGTCATTCTTTTAACAACATTGGTCACCCAAGAATCTGATAACTTATGAGGTGGATGCTATGTTTGTCCTCCCAAGCTTATTTACATCATTCTTTTGTCGTCCAGTGCATGCTACCTCTTCCATTGAATTTGAAGTATTGAGTCCTCTTGGTTTAAACCATTCATTGGTGCTACCATTAGAATTATCAAATCATACCATTAAACTTGTATTTACTTTTATTGAGACATGACCATAGCGATTGAACACGAGAGCGAACACGACAGGGGAGTGTGGAAGAAAAACCTCTTGCCTTAATACGAGAATTTAGCTCGTTAAGAGATAATAACAAAATTATGAAAGAGATTATGAAGATCTTAAAAACAAAGACAAGTAAAGAAAATTACGAGAATCACATAAAATTTGCCCCAGTATTGGTCCTTTGATTTTCATTTAATTGATTCCCCACAGCTTTTTGATGACGCAGATCTTGGCTTCCATTTCTGAATCTTCAAACACATCATCTTCAATCATTCCTTAACAATTTGGCCCCAGTATACTCAGTCGGGTAAAATTGCCTCAGTGTGGTGAGTGCTTACAGAAGTGTTGCACCGCATCCTCCTCCTAGGCTGCCTTTGCAGGTTTTCAGTCTAAGGTCTCTTTGCCCTAACTTTTGCCTAGGTTGCCCTTTCGGGTTGTCAACCTAGCGGCCCTTTGCTTTTCTTTTGTTTTTATTGCGTTTTGCCCTAACTTTTGCCTAGGTTTCCCTTTCGGGTTTTCAACCTAGCGGGCCTTTTCTTTTCCTTTGTTTTCATTGTCCTTAGCCCTAACTTTTGCCTAAGTTGCCCTTTCGGGTCTTCAACCTAGCGGGCCTTCAAGCGTAGAACGTTTTCACAGAATCAGAGTTTACTGGCCTTGGTAACTCTTCCCCATCCATGTTTTGCAGAATCAAAGCACCTCTTGAGAATGCTTGTTTGACAATATAAGGGCCTTCATAATTTGGTGCCCATTTTCCTCGGGCATCCTCCTGACTAGGGAGGATTTTCTTTAAAACCAGATCTCCCGAACAAAATTCTCTAGGATGAACCTTTTTATTGAAAGCTCTTGCCATTCTGTTTTGGTACAATTGCCCGTGACAGATAGCTGCCAGCCTTTTCTCTTCTATCATGTTCAACTGCTCATATCGAGTTTTCACCCACTCAGATTCTTCTAAATCTGCTTCCATCAAGACTCTTAGCGAAGGGAGTTCTACTTCGATAGGTGAGACAGCCTCCATCCCGTACACCAGAGAGAAAGGGGTTGCCCCAGTGCTTGATCGTATGTTAGTCCGATAAGCATGTAGAGCATATGGAAGCATTTCATGCCAGTCCTTATAGTTTACAACCATCTTGGCAACGATCTTCTTGACATTTTTGTTTGATGCTTCAACTGCACCATTCATTTGAGGCCTATAAGGAGCCGAATTGTGGTGTTTGATTTTGAAACCATCGCAAAACTTTTGAATCTCGGTACCATTAAGATTGGCAGCATTATCTGTAATTATCCTCTCTGGGATCTCGTATCTACAGACGACGTCCTTCTTGAGGAATTTGAGAAACACCCTTTGAGTTATGCTGGCATATGAAGCAGCTTCTACCCATTTAGTGAAATAGTCTATTGCCACCAAAATGAAACGATGACCGTTGGAGTCCTTGGGATTAATGGGACCGATGACATCTATTCCCCACATCGAAAAAGGCCATGGGGATGCTAAATTGTGCTGTGGAAACGGGGGTGCATTAACCCGGTCTGCATACATCTGACATTTTTGGCATTTACGAACATGCTCCACACAATCTGACTCCATAGTAGACCAATATTAACCACTTCTCAAGATCTTCCTAGCCCTCATGTGACCATCGACATGAGTACCACAGATTCCTTCATGAACTTCGATCATGATCAATTTAGCTTCGCGAGCATCCACACATCTGAGTAGGGTACCATCATATCCTCTTTTATACAACACTTCCTTGTTTAAGAAAAAGGCCATAGCCAGTCTTCGGATGGTCTTTTTATTTACTTCGCTCGCCTCTACCGGGTATTCCTTGTTCTGAATATATTGCTTGATATCATGGTACCAAGGCTTACCATCAGGTTCTCCTTCCACATGAGCACAGTACGCCGGTTCATCTTGCACTCTAATTTGGATGGGTTGGACATTGATATGGATATCCAGCTTGGTCATGGCAGCTAGTGTGGCTAAAGCATCAGCAAATTGATTCGTGTCTCGCTTAAATGCGAGAAAGTAATCTCGTCGAACTTGGCAATCAACCGAGTCAAGTATTTCTTATACGGAATCAACTTGGAGTCCTTGGTCTGCCATTCACCATTGACTTGGTAAATTATTAAGGCTGAATCCCCGAAGACTTTCAACTGCTTTATACCCATTTCAAGAGCCATTTGCAATCCACCAGCACATGCCTCGTATTCTGCAATATTATTTGTACATTCGAATTTTAGTTTTATGGCCATCGGGTATTGCTTGCCATTTGGTGAGATAACCACTGCTCCTATACCACTACCATGCATATTGACTGCTCCATCAAAATACGTTTTCCACAGATCTTCCCGTTCTTCATCTTCCTTGAGGGACATTATCTCTCCATCGGGGAACTCGGAATTGACAGGCCATCCATCCTCAAGAGGATTCTCTGCTAAATGGTCAGCAATCGCACTTCCTTTGATGGACTTTTGAGTCACATATTTGATGTCAAATTCTAACAATATCACTTGCCACTTCGAAACTCTTAAGGAGATATGAGGACTTTCGAAGATATACTTCAAAGTATCCATTCGAGAAACTAGCCAAGTGGTGTGATATAACATGTACTGTCTGAGTCTTATGGAGGTCCATACTAGTGCACAACAAGTCTTCTCGATTGCCATATAACGAGCCTCACGGGCGTTAAACTTTTTACTCAGATAGTAAATTGCCTGCTCCTTCCTGCTAGATTCATCATGTTGTCCCAGCATTGTCCCCATTGAGGTTGGCAGTATGGTGAGATAGAGTAACAATGGACGACCTTGGGTAGGCGGTACCAACACTGGTGGATTCAGTAGATATGCCTTTATCTTGTCAAAGGCTTCTTGACAGTCATCATCCCATCTTCCTGGATTACTCTTCCTGAGGAGTTTGAAGATTGGCTCACATGTGCTAGTCAGATTTGCAATGAAGCGTGCAATATAATTCAATCTTCCAAGAAAACCCCTTACTTCTCGCTCGTTCTTAGGTGCTGGCATGTCACGTATTGCTTCTACCTTGTTAGGGTCCACCTTTATTCCTTCCCTACTGACAACAAAGCCGAGTAAATTCCCTGTGGATGCACCGAAAGTACATTTTGCAGGGTTGAGGCGCAACTTGTACTTTCTTAGCCACTTAAACAACTTTCTCAAAACTGCCACATGGCTTTCTCCTTCCTTGGACTTAGCCACTATATCATCAACATATACCTCTACCTCCTTATGCATCATGTCATGGAACAATGCTACCATAGCACGTTGGTAAGTGGCCCCAGCATTCTTTAATCCAAAAGGCATAACTTTGTAACAAAAAGTTCCCCAAGGAGTGATAAAAGTTGTCTTTTCTTTATCGTCATTGTCCATGAGGATCTGATTGTACCCAGAATACCCGTCCATGAAAGAAAACCTATGACTTCTGGCTGTATTGTCTACAAGGACATCAATATGAGGTAGGGGAAATCATCCTTTGGACTCGCCTTATTCTGGTCTCTGTAGTCCACGCACATTCTGACCCTTCCATCCTTCTTTGGTACTGGAACAATATTAGCTACCCATTCCGGGTGTCTAGCTACTTCCAGAAAGCCAGCCTCTAACTGCTTGGTCACTTCTTCCTTGATCTTCAGCGACATCTCAGGATGTATTCTCCTTAATTTTTGCTTCTTTGGAGCCACATCTGGGTATAAGGGAATTTTATGCAATGCTATCTCAAGATCTAAACCTGGCATATCTCTGTAGGACCATGCAAACAAATCCAGATACTCTTTGAATAGTGTAACCATTTCTCTTCGCTCTGGGTTATCCACTACTTTCAACTCCTTCTTGTCCTCCTCGGTTCCCATGTTGATCACTTTTGTAACCTCATCACTCGAGCTCATCCCTTCCTCTGACCGTTTCACCACTTTTATGAATTCTTCAATGTCTTCTTCTTCCTCATCGGATTCAAGGTCGTATTCATCAGCGGTCGCGAGGGAATCAATAAATGAGTTTTCAAAGTTCCTTTCCCGAGGTAAATCTTTAGTGGAAGAAGTATTCCTGGAAGAAAAAGTCAGGAATAGGAGAAGTATAGGCAAGGGTCTTATTTATGACAAAAAAGCTTAAACAAAATAAATAAATGAAAGAGAGAGAAAAGAGACGATGAAACCAAAAGGAAAACCCCAGACAGAGTGTTACTATCAACAAATGGTTCCGATTGCCAATTGTTGAGAACCTCATTGCTAGCAGGGAGATAGATGACATGGTTCTCGTCCAGCTCCTCTTCAAGTGTGCTGATAGTGAAGTGAGGGGAAAATGACTTTGCGGGACTGATAACTTCAGCAGCTACTGGGAAAGTCCCTGTCAGAAGGGGAAGATACTTTCTCTCGCGCTCTTCTTCTTCCTTGTTCTCAAGAGTCATGAATTTCATCCCTTCTGTCAGGTTGGGCTGATACACCAATCCGTGCCTTCCTTATCTCATAGCCGCTTCAATTGGCCGAGAGATCCCTTGCAGCTGAGGCCCTAGGCCTTTTCCTCTTTGATACCCATTCTTTTCTATGATGCGGACTACTACTTCATTCACATTCTTCATTGGGGGCTCCCTTTTCTTGTTCTCTGACTTCAATACCTCAAAAATATGCAGCGAGTCATCTTCCATTTGCTCTGTACTTTCCATATAAGGTACTGTGGTGGGCTTTGTCAGCATAATTTCCACTTCACCACGGACAGTAATAATGGATCCATCTTGGATATACTTCAAACACTGATGCAGAGTCGATGGGACCACTCCTGCTTCATGAATCCAAGGCCTCCCCAGAAGCATAGTGTAAGCTGGTTGGATTTCCATGACTTGAAAGAGGACAGAAAAAGAACTAGGCCCTATTTCAAGGGACACACTACTAGAAAACTAGAATTTTCAGACGGAATTTTCGGACGGAAATGTTTCCATATGAAATTTTATGAACATTTCGGACGGATTTGAGACGAATGTAATTTTCATTGAGATTCCGTCTCAAATCTGTCTCTACTTTGTCTCAAACTTTCGTGCCAATAACGCGCCAAAATATTTCCCATAGATTTCGCACGGATCGGTTTCATATTTTTTTATCTTCGGTCTTTTCAATCATCCGTTTGAAATCTGTCCTAAAATTTGAGACAGATTTCACACAGATTTGTTATTTTTTTTTTTCTTGATTTATCTTACATCCGTCTAAAATCGGTCCGAAAATTTGAGACAGATTTCACACGGATTTGTTATTTTTTATATTTTTCTTGATTTATCTTACATCCGTCTGATTATATTTTTCTTGATTTATCTTACATCCGTCTGAAATCTGTCCGAAATTTTGAGAAAGATTTCACACGGATTTGTTATTTTTGATTTATCTTACATCCGTCTGAAATCTGTCCGAAAATTTGAGACATATTTCACACGGATTTGTTATTTTCTATATTTTTCTTGATTTATCTTACATCCGTCTGAAATCTGTCCAAAAATTTGTGACAGATTTCATACGGATTTGTTATTTTTTATATTTTTCTTGATTTATCTTACATCCGTCTGAAATCTGTCCGAAAATTTGAGACAGATTTCACACGGATTTGTTATTTTTTATATTTTTCTTGAAAAAGATTAAAAAATTTATCTTACAAATTAAATATGATTAAAATATTTGATCTTAATAAATTTAAAAGTAAACAAGATTTATGAAAAAAATTAAAAAACATATTTAGACTAATAAAATGTAAAATGTAAATTAAATTCAAAAATTAAATTGTTGTAAAAATTTATAACAATAGACTAATATACAACAACAAAAAATAGGCAACATGATCACGGCGGCATAAATTTTTCACTGGGGGGCGAGGGAATTTTCAGCCAAATTTCTCACTTCCCTCGTTGTAAAAAATCTTCGGTTAAAATAATAATTTAGTCCCTATACGTGACATGAATTCTCGATTTGGTCCCTATACATAAAAAATTATTAAAATGGTCCCTATACGTATAAAAAATCTCCATTTGTCCCTATACATTACCCGTTTGGTTCCTATACGAGTAAAACATAATTAAATATGTCCCTAATTATTTTATTGAAATAATTAATTATCTAGATATTTATTTTTGTTTATTTTTATGCGGTTTAGTTTGAGTAATTTTATTTACTCATTTAAAATATTTTGAGTGCATTAGCACTGAGTTATTACAGTGTATGCACGCTTGCAGGACTATAATGTTATGCTATTGTCACTAATATTCTTTGTTTAGAAAAATATTTTAAATAATATCATTCAAAGGAAGTTATTTTCAGATGTTACTCTATTTAATTTTAGATTTGAAAATAAATTGGTGTAGTGTTAACCGGAGATTTATTTTGGATCACTGATTTTCTTAGTTGCTAAATTCAATCATCAATCTTTACTCTAATTTGAATTTTGAAAATATATATTTATCATTCATTATTTTTAAATCCAAGGGTCAATATTATTATTCTTTTTCTAAAATTAATTTCAACTACACATTCTACCTACTACTAACTAAAAGAAAAAGACAATTAATAAAAACACAAAAGCCCTCTTTTCTTCTTCCATCAGGCTCGACACCCTCTCCTCCACAAGTCTTCTTTCTATTTTTTTCCCTTCTCCTTCTTCACATGAAACCAGACCCACCTCTCTTCCTCCCCACATCATCTTCCTCCTCCTCTCAACCACGTCCAGCCGCGCACCACCATCATGTAGGCCGTCGTCTGGTCGCCGTTCAGCCACGTTCGGCCACTTGGTGTGAGAAGACGACGCGCGTTCAGTCCGTTCTCCTCCGTGTCGCGCAGCCACCGTGAGCGCCACCAACAGCTTGTCGCCGGTCGTCGTTTAGCCACGTTGGTATGGAGGAGACGACCACGCATCGAGCTCCGCCGTCCCTCGCGAGTGCTGGTCTGTTTGGTTCGTACTTGGCCACTGCCACCACGTGAAACGGAGCTTTGCCATCACTGCCACCTCGCCGGAGTCGCGCCGGTCGACCTTGCTGCCACCACCATGATTCCTCTTTGTTTGGGTGAGTGATTTTCATCCTTACTAAGCTTCATTTCAAGAATCCCCAATTCAGTTTGCAAACCCTAACCCTAACCCTTTAATTTCAGATTTCAATTTTGAAATTGAACCTTGCTTTATGCAATTGGGAGTATGAATCAGTGATTTCCTAGGTTAATTTTATCATTCTTTAGTTTGAATGAGTTTTCCCCAAATTGATTTATGAACCCTAAATCCCAAAATCTGATTTTATTAGAAATTGGTTATGTTTTTGTTCATTTGCGCAGATTGAAAAGCCCTTGCAAAGACATGGAGGCAGGCTTGAGCACAATGAGACTTATTGTGGTTCCTGTTATGGTGCAGAAGCGGTATGTTAGAAGAGTTAGTTTATAAGGACACTGTAATTTAATACCTTATTTATACATTGATTACTGGATAGCAGCGAGTATAGATTGTTAATCACTACATTGCATACTAGGGAATCGGGCATTTTATCACTCCTGTTTGCACCTGAAAAGTTAAAGGACCATATATTTGTTCTGGATAAACAGTTTCAACTAGGCAGCATTATAGTAGTCAACTCCTGCAATTTTCTTCCTTCTGTTCAGTCTAATATATCTGAAGTTTTCCAATTTGGATTTCATGATGGATTTTGTGTGGCTTTAATTGATATGTTCCTAGCATCACATGTTTGATGTTCACCTGAATCTTGGCCCATATTTGTATCTACAGTCAGATGAGGACTGTTGTAATTCCTGCGATGAAGTTCGTGAAGCATATCGAAAAAAAGGTTGGGGACTTTCAAATCCAGATGTAATTGACCAGGTCTGTCAATATCTCATTTTGAATTTTAATTCAATATTATTCCTGAACACATCAAACATGTTTTATTACCAATAAGCATGTGAAATTTTCCACTGCAAGTGAACTTTTCTTAAAGTTCACATTTCTTCACACAGCGTGTGTATTACAGAACACCTTTTCATTTAATGAGAAACTATTTTTCCCCCACATATCCTTTCTTTCCATTATAATTCGATCCTTATTGTGAAATGTGAAATGAACTGTTAACCCTAAACAATTATTATTTTGTAAGCAGTATTATTAATTGATAAAATAACCAATTTTAGTTTCCTCCTTTTACCTTTATTAATGACAAGTTGGTTCTTGAAACTGTTCATATTTTGTTGGAGTGTGGTAATTATGTAGTGAGTTTATCTTTGCTACTTCTGTTTGCATCAAAACCAAGAAAATCTGTAGATATTGCTCATTAAAAATCCAAACTGGCAAAGTATTTTTTCATGTAAAACATAAGATTCAAACTAGGTGGATGAAATGGAGTACTTCGGGTTTTATTTGTGATAGAAAAGTGCCTCTCAATTTTAAAGGAAAAGTTTGTCACACAACTATGAGTCGTGATGCTTTATGTTAATGTTTGGCAGTAAAAAGCCAACAAGAGCATTAGCTCAATGTTGTAGCTATGAGGATGTTGTGTTGGACATGGGGACATACAAGACAAGATAAAATTAAGAACGAATGCATTAGAGAGAATGTAGGGGTAGCACCTATTATGGTAGAGATGGTAGAATCTTATGTTATGTAGTTTAGCCATGTGAGGAGAAGACCATGAGAAACCGCACTAAAAAGAGTAGAGAGTATCTTAATGTGATGGTGTCCATTATGTGAGTACAAGCCAAATGGTTTGAATATCCATATTTTCTATCTTGTTATTTAAATTATTTATATAGTCTATTATCTTGTTACGGTGTGATGAATGCTTTCTCGGAAGGACTCACTATCTTTTATTTGATTATAGTAACATCCTTCTCGTTTATGATGGTGGCCACGAATTAATCAATGACGACGATGATTAGATGACAATGACGGTGATATGATGATGATGAGGAGATGATGGATGATGTGCTATATGAAGATGAAGAGTTTAGTGATCAAAGTAACAATGAGGAATAAATTTATGTCTTTGATGTTTGTAATGATATTTTAATGCTTTGAATCTTAATATATCATTCTTGTATTTCAAGATACTTTGTGTTTTTGTTTATTTGAAGCTTGATACTTGTCTAGAGTGGTACCTTAATAATAATTATTTTTTATTATATTATATTAGATTCCTAGTCCAGGTACCTAATTCGGTATGCATAATTATTTAAGTTTGGCCCTTTTTTATTAATAAACATGATTTGTTTATTAAAAAATATTATTTAAATATGATTATCTAATTCGTGGGAAATCTGTCCAAAATAATATCATAACATTAAATGCGAAATCCGTCCAGAATTTGCATGAATAGCAATATTGAATCCGTCTCAAATTCGTCCGAAATTAAGCCAATATAACCAAAATTCAGATTTTTGTGTTTGTTTGAAAGCTGTTCGAAATCTGTCTGGAACTAATTTCGGACGGAATTTCGGACATAATTTTTAATTTGCAATGGGGCTTTTTCAGACGGGGGGTGTTCCGTCTGAAATCCGTCTGAAATTAATTGTCCGTCCAAAATCCGTGGGAAAAGTGTCCAAATTCCGTCTAAAATCCGTCTGTGAATCCGTCCGAAAATAACAATTTTCTAGTAGTGACAGAGTTATCTCTCCTAAGATTCCTCTTCCTGTCTCATCAAAGGCTAGTACAACCATTTCTTGTGGTGTCAAATCTGCCACGCTTATATTTAGCTGCTCGAGGGTGGACATTGGAACCACATTCAACTCCGAACCACCATCTACAAGCACCTTTGCAATTACAAACCCCTTACACTTTAGGGTGATGTGTAAGGCTTTGGTGCTACTGCAGGATTTTGAGGCCAGTTCATCTTCCGAGAAAGTAATCATGTTGACATGCCTAATTGGGTCCACCATATTTACCACATTTTCCAGAGTGACGTCAGGTTTGACATACGCTTCATTCAACACCTTCAATAATGCCTTGCGATGCAATTCTGATGTCAAGACGAGCGACAAAAGGGATATCCTTGCCGGAGTTTTCTTCAACTGTTCCACCACATCATATTCACTTTGCTTCATGATCTTCATAAACTCTTCTTCTTCTTTCCCTTTTCTTTCATCTATAGTTTTCTCTTCTTCGGCTTCCTTCATCATTTTTTCTTCAGCCGGGGTGTAGCATCGCCCGCTCCTTGTAACGCCTCCAATTCTCACAATATTAGTAACTTAGGCCTTGAGGTCTTCCCCGCAGCTCCAGTTAGTTCAACTTTCTGTTCATAATTCCATGGTACAACATGTGTATCTGCATAAGCAAAAGGAGTTGGCTTGCCCACCCTTACGATGACTCTTTCTGGGTCTGAAGGTTTGTTCATGGGTGGTACTCGGAGTACAACTTTTTCAACTACATTGACTTCCTCTGCAGCACCTCGTCTGGCTTGAATCACCCCCAAGGTGAGTAACCTCTAAACCTGGACTTTGAAATCCCAACAAGTTTCAATGTCGTGCCCCACTTGCCCACGATGATAGTCGCACCTTAGATCCTTGGCGTACCCCCTTTCTGCACTTGGGATTTTCACTGGTGCAACAATATTGTATCCCACCTTCTTCAGTTCTTCGAAGATCTTCTGCATTGGCACTCGTAGTTCCAGCACCTTCCTAATTAGGGACGCTGTTAACGATATTAGGCCCGACCTCTTCTTCGAACCCTAGTCTCCCACAAGCAATCAACTTTCTTACTGCCGTCTTAAAAGCTTCGCAATCCTCAATAGAATGACCTGTGACATCCATATGATACTTGCAAGTCTGATTTGAATTGTACCAAGCAGGAAATGGTGGTTCTAAGGGACGTACAGGGTTTCTTGCAATCAAGTGGCGATCAAACAATTGTTGGAATAAATCCGCATTAGAGATTGACAATTTCGGGAAGGGTGGCAGATTTAGACTTTGGAAACGTCCTTGGTTTTGGAAATTTGGGAGAGGCGGAGGATAGTTTGGGCGGTTTTGTGGGGGTGCAGATGGGTAACGGGTGTACGATGGGCGGGCAAGGTTATATGGTTGGGGGGTAGGAATATTGCTGATTTGGTTTTGCAGGTAAGTGTTGGTTTGTGAGGATGATTGTAACGGGTAAAGCAGGGTTTGTGTCTGGTATGGGACATGTTGGTTAGGGTTATAAGGTGCTTGGTACTGAGGATTGAAGTTCTGTTGGCGTTGTACATAATTCGCCTCAACTTCCTTCTTCTTTGGTTGAAATCCCTTCCGGGATGTACTTCCTTCACCGTCATTCATGGGGAGCTTTCCAGCTCTTGCCAAAAATTCAATCCTTTCACCGACGGCGATCAAGTCAGAGAAATATTTGTAGGCGGCCCCAGCCATGGCCCCTATAAAAGGTGCTCCGAGGGTTCCTAGAAAGTATGAGCACATTTCAGATAAAGTCAACGGGGGCTGAACTTGTGCAGCCAAACTCCTCCACCTTTGGGCATATTGCTTGAAGGGCTCCTCACTTCTTTTCTGCAGTGTAGTCAATTGTTCACGACTCGGGGCTGCATCCAGGTTAAATTTGTACTAGTCCATAAATAAGTTAGCCAATTCCATCCATCGCAAGATCTTGGAATGGTCCAATTGAAGGTACCATTCTAAGGCGAGGCCCATCAAACTTTCGTGAAAAAAGCTGATAAGGAATTTGTCATCCTTGGACCAGATTGCCATCTTGGTGGCGTAACTAATGAGGTGAAATCGTGGGTTCCCACTTCCATCATATTTGGAGAAGTCAGGAATCTTGAAGTCCTTGGGGATCATGATATCTGTGGCGGGACAGAGTTCTTCTATCTGGAGAGGGCCGTAGGTACTCGAACCTTTTATCGCTTTTATCTGTTCTTCCATTTTCTCCATCCATTCATCTCTCATCGTATCCTTACCAGCATGGAATCCCGCTGACTGGCTGTGAGTAGATACATGTGGTTGCTCCCATGTTGGCGCGGTGTAGCCCGGGACTTCATGATAGGCATTTTCGAAAGGGGGATATCCTTCTCCAATGGGAAGTGTTATTGGTGCCGTGTGATGTGTCTGGTCGGGTCCAGACACTCCCTGAATGAGACCCGTGCTAATGTTTGAAAACATTGGTGCTGTTACCACAGAAGAAATCCGCTGCCTACCAGGTTCAATTGTATCTCTGTTT
This sequence comes from Sophora flavescens, assembly GCA_030762895.1. Classification (NCBI taxonomy): domain Eukaryota; kingdom Viridiplantae; phylum Streptophyta; class Magnoliopsida; order Fabales; family Fabaceae; genus Sophora; species Sophora flavescens. The sequence continues at coordinate 1,489,451 of JAUPTC010000017.1, forward strand.
GCACTAAGCATGCTGAGAGATTCCCTCATATCTTGTAGTATGGCTTCTAATCTTGCTTGGGTTTCAGTCATCTCGCTTATTCTTCCCCTCACATCATCTATCTCAAAGCTTAGGTTTCTTCCTTCCTCAGACGCATTGGCAGCCATCCTGGTCCGAGATCTGGTATCGTAAACTCGGGTTTGGTTGGTGTTACCTTTCCTAGGTCGCACAATGGTTCCAGAATCCTCGAAGAAGGGCGTGATTACGTCAAAAGCATTTTAAAAAAACTTATTAGCCAATTCAAAATTTTGTGTGCGTGTATGCATCCATGTGCAGATTATGATCCTTCGTTCAATTGTGAGGGTACTCTTAGGAAGACTGTCGTATTACACCTATAGAAAGAAAACCCATCCTGCAATCAAATCTAGTGGTATGGTTCCCTCTAGTTTGAATGCAGTTGGTGTCAAGTCCATGGGAGAATCCACTCCTCGATGAACCACACTCGTACTAGCAACGTCCTCATTTACACAGAAAACACGTCGTTTTTAGGGTAAAAAATGTTGATGATGTATCTAAGGGAGAATGTACTCCTCGATAGATATTATCTAGAAATGCTTGAAAGACATGGATGAAAACTTCCATTCCATTATAAATATTTTGATACAAATCATGAGTCTTTGATCAAAATAAAAGAAGTACATTGATAGTTTCCATCTTTCTTTGAGGTCTACAAAGTTCTATGTTAAAAGTCTCATCTTCTTTTTCCTGAACCCTCTGGCAAGTTTTCCAAAATGATTGAAGAATTCGGTCACCTTCGGTGGTAGCTGAAGGAAATGGTTTATACGAATGTGGACGGATGCCTCTTCAAACCGCTCCACCAGTTGGGAAGTGTGATATTGGAGCTTATCCATCACGTCCTCGTATTTTCTCTTCCATGCTTCCTATTCATTCATTACATCCTTCACCACTAATTTCCATCCCTTTACCCATTCTGCGTGACGTTGAGCTTCAACCCTTTCAGAGTCTTTTATCTTGTTTCTGAGCCAATCTTCTCTTATGTTGGCTTCTGCTAGTAGCTCGCGATACTTGGCTGCATCGTCCCATCCTCGATTAGAGTACACTTCTGTTTGGGCCAAGGATTCTTGCAGGGATTCAACTCTCTCTTCTAGTATATGTATTGTTTCAACATGAACCCCTACATTTGTCTCGAGCTCTTTTTTCTTCTTTTGAAGTTTGACAAGCATCTTCTCTTGACATCCTATTTTTGCCAGCAGCTCCTGAGTTTCTGCTTCTTTGTCTTTTCTTGCCCTTTTTGGGCGACTCGGGGCTTCGTGGGCATCAGCGCATTCGTCCTTCAAATGCTCAATCTGTAAACTCAGCTTCTGCACTTGTCTTCGGAGTGGACAATAGTTACTTCGGCAGCTTGGTCCTTCTCATCAAAAACCCTCATCTGAGCTTTTAAAACTTCAATTTCTTTCAACATTTGATCTTTGGTAAGAGGATTATTTTCCTTATGGAGAGGGGATGCAGGTCTTGGAGGGAAACCTCTTCTTGCTTCTCTCCATGCTTCATATCTTTTTGTGTGAGCTATGACTCGCCTTCCTAATTCCTCCGGTCCTTTCATATGAATATCATTCCACGTTGACCTTACTGCTATCGTTTGACTCTTCATGCCTTCACCTTCTTGGTATAGGAAGAATATCCCATCGAGCAGCTCTTTGGGGGGTTCATCCTGTGTCCACTTGAGTTGGCGTATTACCAAAGCTGGTGAGTATGATACACAACCTCTGGGGCCCATCAATGGAACATTTGACAAACTTCCACAACTGAATGCAACTGAATCTCCATTATACCACGGACACGTCCAACTAAACGACCGCAGGTCGGCCTGATCAAACTCTTGTTTCCACTCATATAGCTTACGTGGCTTTAGTTACATGCGAGTGAATCCTTTCAGCGGGTCATCTGTTCTATCGATTTTATCACGAGCGTACAAGTGAGTCATGATCCAGACATACAATATTGATGCACAACATCACAATTTCCCTTGTTGATTCTAATGACAAACCTGTAGGTAGAGGAAAGTTTCGGCTAAGATAGCGGGGACCAGGTTTACGCCATATTCTTCGACCCTATAGAAAACATCCATGGCTGACTGATCAGTCAGATCTAGTACAAAAGGAAAGAGCACCAAACCATATATCATGAGGGCTAGTGCTTTGTTGAAAGTAACCCATCGTTGTTGCTGGCCCAGCTTGTTGAGATACACTTCCAAAAATCGCCTCTTCAACCCTTTGGTGGTTCCCTTTTCTGTTTTCTCTATCTGTTCGGGTTGAAGCTCCAATAGAGTTGCTATTTTCCAATCTGTTACATGTTGGCCATAATACATGTAGAAGCGAGTCTTCTTTTGAATTGGCAGTCTTAGCATATAAGCATACTCTTCCATAATTGGAGTGATGTCCAAGTTAGGCAATTCAAAACATCTCAAAGTTGAGTTCCAATATTGGGCCAATGCACTCAGCGGGAGCTCCCACTGGAATACCCAATAGGTCCAATATTCTGCCATACTTGTTGACAAAGTCTGAGCATGCTTTTTCTGACATTTGCTGGCTGAGTTCACATAATCTCTTCACGTCATTGAGTGTCACATCGATCTTGATACTCTTCTTGGAATAGCTCGCGTTGCTAGTATTCTTCTCTGAACCAAACTGTTCCATTTTCTTGCTATAAGGTGAATACCAAAATCTTCCAACAAAGAGACGCAACAAAAAAAAAAAGAGTATAGTGAAGTAAATATATCTTGCATGATTCATGTCGTATGGGACCCAATGGGGTTGAAAACCCTGATGGGTATGTATCACCTTCATTATGACATAGCGCCTATTAGATGTGCAATAATATTTGAGTATGTCATTCAAGTTTGAGGCAGCAATGTGGCGCCCTAAGTTTTGTGAGTATTCACAATGAATATGCATGACAACTTATGCTTATGATGATAGAGAGAGGAAAGAAAAGTACGCCCCCTTTTGTCCTAAGCCATGTAAAACATAAGGATGGACACACCCTAAGGTTAGGACTTTAAACAGGTTGGCCACTGGGTCTGCTCTATTAGTGAAAATCGGGACGGGTCTAGACCTCTAAAAGTCATGGTCCCCAGATTGCCCTCATAAGGATATGATTCATGAATCTAACCACAAGTAGGGATAAACCCTCTCAATATGACTATTCCATGATCTCATGTACAATCTGAGTGGTGAACTGACAAGTATCAGGGAGGCACAAGACCTCTTCAATAACAACGTCAGAGCACCACCTAATCCTTGGGTTTTTGAGCAAGCTCGAGTATAGAGCTAAGTGTGTGTGCAATATGTGATAGTGATGTGTGTGAAAGGGGGCATACTAACATGTGACACTTAAAAGTAAAAATAAAAGGGAAGACAAGAAAAACCTGTAAAACAAAAACATAGGTATATATGACAATGGTTATAAGTCCTCTACCCTATTGTTAAAACATGGGAAAAAAGAAAAGAAAGGAGGAGGAAACAAAAACACTGTTAGTGAAACATATATAACAATAACGTGAGTTAAAATGTATGTACAACTAAATCTTCTCATTTAAATAAGAGGAAAAACCTAACCAAAAGGACAACCCAAACAGACATGAATAAAACATTTTTAGTTTTGTCATTTAATTATTGTAAGGAGAAAAATAGCAAGATATAATCATAAAAGGTAAAACAAATAAGCTACACGTTACTAAAAATTTTCAAAACCAATTTTTATAGGCTTGACTCTATTGGAAAGTCCCCAGTGGAGTCGCCATCTGTAGCGACCAAGAAAAAAAGACTGGTTTTTCCTCTTAGAGAGAAAACATGGAGTCGCCACCAACTTTATTTAATTTCAGGGAAGTTGGAAACCCTTTAGAAAAAAAGCTTTAGGTTCGGAAGTCGATTATGTCTAGGGAAGGCATGGAGACTTAACCCCACGGCACCCTAGAACATCCACAAAATGGTTACCCAAAATTAGTTGTATAAATTATTAATAACTTTGAAGATATTTGTTTTACCCAAGAATCGTCTTTCAAGAAAGAAACATCCTCAGTTGTGAAATTTTTTATTGAACCTATGTGAGGTTGAACATGGCACGTAAGTCCACAAAGCAACCTTAAAACCTGAAGGGTTGAACATGACACTTGTCATAGGGAAACCCAAAAAATTGTTTTGATCAAGTGATCATCCTCTATTTTTATGTAAAATAAACGATTTAACTGCTTGAAAATAGGACAGAAATGAAACGTATAAATGAAACTTTTTGCTAACTTATTCAGTGAGCGGTGGCACAGAAAAATAAGAATGTCACGAGAAACTTATTGAAATAATATCAACAAAGAGAACAAGGGTTACCAAATAAGAGCAGAATAAGAGTGATTTTGTTTATTCTCAGTGATAAGATTTCAAGATCGAAGTCTTTACATTCAACCTTACTGGCCCCTTCAGCTCTTCCTTCTTAACCACTCTAGTAATAGGGAAGAGAAAAGGAAACTCAGATCTCTAATCTCTCTTCCTTACAAATAAAACGTTAGATAGAAATCTCTCTCTCTTTTTCTTTCTTTTCTCACACCGGAAATATCAGACCATAAGTCCTTTCCCCGGAAAAAAATCCGTCCCCCCCTTTTTCTCCTCTTTTTCCTCTCCTTTTATAGACAGAGGAGAGGGCTTCTTGCTTCTTCTCCATTGGCTTCAAGGTCGGTTTGTACGAAATCCAAGGGTTGGGTGGTTTTGAGTAGCAATGGCGTGTGTTCAGATGGGGGTGGCGTGAACAGCAATAGCGTGTGTTCGGATGAGGGCGGCGTGAGCAACAATAGCGTGTGTTCAGATGGGGACGGCGTGAACAGCAATAGCGTGTGTTCATATGGGGACGACGTGAGCAGTGGAAAGGAGGTGATTTGATGTGAGGGTTGCATGCTTGAAAAGAGAAGGAGATGGGGGTTTTGCCTGATGTGTATGATGGCTTTTTAGGGATAGGAGTAGGGCTGCTAGGTTAAGACGAGGGGGGGAATGAGGAAGAGGAAGGACCAATGGGTGGAGGAGGAAAAGAGGTCTTGTCTTTTTTCTAAGATATTTTTAGAGTTAGGAGAAGTAACTCAATCTCTTTCCCTTTTTGTTGGTTGTCCTCTTCTCCTTCTTTTCTTCGTCCTCTCTTCATTACCTTCTTCTTCTTCTTTCTTTATTCTTTAGCCTTCAGCCTGAAAATAAAATTACAGTGGACGAAATCTCTTCGTCCCAACAGAAAATTAGATATGCAAAAGTAGAGATATACACTGGACGGACCTCCTCGTCCAACAAGAAAAGATAACTGCAGTGGACTGGACGGGGCTACCCCATCCAACAACAAGTGCAAAGCAATGGACGGGACCACCCTGTCCATCAGCAAGTGCAAAGCAATGGACGGGAAAACCCCGTCCATCAGCAAGCGCAAAGCAATCGACGGGACCACCCCGTCCATCAGCAAGTGCAAAGCAATGGACGGGACCACCCCGTCCATCAGGACGTGCAAAGCAATGGACAGGACCACCCCGTCCATCAGCAAGCACAAAGAAATGGACGGGACCAGCCCGTCCATCAGCACGTGCAAAGCAATGGACTGGACGGGGCCACCCCGTCCATTGGCAAATGCAGTGATTGGACGGGACCACCCCGTCCATTGGCAATGGCTAGGGACTGGACGGGACCACCCTGTCCATTTGGCAAATGCAATGACTGGACTGGGCCACCCCGTCCATTGGCAAATGCAATGGACTGGACGGGACTACCCCGTCCACAAGCAAGTCCAATGTAATGGACTGGCCCGGACCGCGTCCAACAGCAAGTCCAATTGAATGGCGTAGACCGCGTCCAACAGCAAGTCCAATGGAATGGCCTGGACCGCGTCCAACAGCAAGTCCAATGCACTGGACGAGACCACTCCGTCCAACAGCAAATTGATTATGAGCCCACTTCCTTTCTTTATTATTTTCTTTTTCTTCTTTCTCTCTTTATTACTATTATCAGTCTCCTTGAAGCATAATATCATAAAAATAAAAGACGGACAAAAATGGGTGTTCACAGTTGCCCCTCTTTACTTGTTGCCTACTAGAAGACATGATTAATCGTGACTTTTCATGTATTGTAGTAATGAACAAGTAAAGAAAGATGAACATATTTTTTTTCTTTGAGGAGGTTTGAAAATAAAATTGCTGTGAGCCTCAGAGCTCAGATGCAGTGAGCTTCAGAGCTCGAAGAAATAAAGAGGAATTGAGCCTCAGAGCTCAAAAATAAAATTTCAGTGAGCCTCAGAGCTCGAAAATAAAAATACAGTGAGCCTCAGAGCTTGAAAATAAAATTGCAGCGAGCCTCAGAGCTCGAAGATAAAACGCATTGAACCTCAGAGCTCGAAAAAAGAAAGATGCAGTGAGCCTCAAAGCTTGAAAATAAAATTGTAATGAGCCTCAGAGCTCGAAAATAAAAATGCAGCGAGCCTCAGAGTTCGAAGATAAAATGCAGTGAGCCTCAGAGCTCGAAAAAATAAAGATGCAGTGAGCCTCAGAGCTCGAAAATAAAATTGCAATGAGCCTCAGAGCTCGAAAATAAAATTGCAGCGAGCCTCAGAGCTCGAAGATAAAATACAGTGAGCCTCAGAGCTCCAAGATAAAATGTAGTGAGCCTCAGAGCTCGAAAATAAAAATGCAGTGAGCCTCAGAGCTTGAAAAATAAATAAAGATGCAGTGAGCCTCAGAGCTCGAAAACAAACATGCAGTGGACGGAACCTCTTCGTCCAACAGAAAATTAAATGCAATGGACGGAACCTCCTCGTCCAACAGAAAATAAACATGCAATGGACGGAACCTCCTCGTCCAACAGAAAATAAACATGCAATGGACGGAACCTCTTCGTCCAACAGAAAATTAAATACAATGGACGGAACCTCCTCGTCCAACAGAAAATAAACATGCAATGGACGGAACCTCCTTCGTCCAACAGAAAATTAAATATGCAATGGACCGAACCTCTTCGTCCAACAAAAAATTAAATGCAATGGACGGAACCTCCTTCGTCCAACAGAAAATTAAATGCAATGAGCCTTAGAGCTCGAGAATAAAATTGAAGTGAGCCTTAGAGCTCGACAATAAGCTTGCAATGTGCCTTAGGGCTCGAGAATAAAATACATTGAGCCTCAGAGCTCAAAAATGAACTCGCAACAAGCCTTAGAGCTCGAGAATAAAGACGTGGTGAGCCTTAGAGCTCGAAAATAAAATTGCGGTGAGGCATAGAGCTCGATAATACTCAATCAATAATCTAAAACGAATGAGAATCCTTTCCTTTTGAAGACAGCGGAACCAAATGCTCCATGGAAAAACTTCCACCAACCAAAACCCTTGTTCACTGGCCACTCTGGGACGAGGCATCACTCATTCTTTTAACAACATCGGTCACCCAAGAATCTGATAACTTATGAGGTGGATGTTATGTTTGTCCTCCCAAGCTTATTTGCATCATTCTTTTGTCGTTCAGTGCATGCTACCTCTTCCATTGAATTTGAAGTATTGAGTCCTCTTGGTTTAAACCATTCATTGGTGCTACCATTAGAATTATCAAATCATACCATTAAACTTGTATTTACTTTTATTGAGGCATGACCATAGCGATTGAACACGAGAGTGAACACGATAGGGGAGTGTGGAAGAAAAACCTCTTGCCTTAATACGAGAATTTAGCTCGTTAAGAGACAATAACAAAATTGCGAAAGGGATTATGAAGATCTTAAAAACAAAGACAAGTAAAGAAAATTACGAGAATCATATAAAATTTTCCCCAGTATTGGTCCTTTGATTTTCATTTAATTGATTCCCCACAGATTTTTGATGATGCAGATCTTGGCTTCCGTTTATGAATCTTCAAACACATCATCTTCAATCATTTCTTAACAATTTGGCCCCAGTATACTCAGTCGGGTAAAATTGCCCCAGTGTGGTGAGTGCTTGCAGAAGTGTTGCACCGCATCCTCCTCCTAGGCTGCCTTTGCAAGTTTTCAGTCTAAGGTCTCTTTGCCCTAACTTTTGCCTAGGTTGCCCTTTCGGGTTTTCAACCTAGCGGGCCTTTGCTTTTCTTTTGTTTTTATTGCGTTTTGCCCTAACTTTTGCCTAGGTTGCCCTTTCGGGTTTTCAACCTAACGGGCCTTTTCTTTTCCTTTGTTTTCATTGTCCTTTGCCCTAACTTTTGCCTAGGTTGCCCTTTTGGGTCTTCAATTAGCGGGCCTTCAAGCGTAGAACTTTTTCACAGCATCAGAGTTTACTGGCCTTGGTAACTCTTCCCCATCCATGTTTTGCAGAATCAAAGCACCTCCTGAGAATGCTTGTTTGACAATATAAGGGCCTTCATAATTTGTTGCCCATTTTCCTCGGGCATCCTCCTGACTATGGAGGATTTTCTTTAAAACCAGATCTCCCGCACAAAATTCTCTAGGATGAACCTTTTTATTGAAAGCTCTTGCCATTCTGTTTTGGTACAATTGCCCGTGACAAATAGCTGCCAGCCTTTTCTCTTCTATCATGTTCAAGTGCTCATATCGAGTTTTCACCCACTCAGATTCTTCTAAATCTGCTTCCATCAAGACTCTTAGCGAAGGGAGTTCTACTTCGATAGGTGAGACAGCCTCCATCCCGTACACCAGAGAGAAAGGGGTTGCCACAGTGCTTGATCGTATGTTAGTCCGATAAGCATGTAGAGCATATGGCAGCATTTCATGCCAGTCCTTATAGTTTACAACCATCTTGGCAACGATCTTCTTGACATTTTTGATTGCTGCTTCAACTGCACCATTCATTTGAGGCCTATAAGGAGCCGAATTGTGGTGTTTGATTTTGAAACCATCGCAAAACTTTTGAATCTCGGTACCATTAAGATTGGCAGCATTATCTGTAATTATCCTCTCTGGGATCCCGTATCTACAGACGACGTCCTTCTTGAGGAATTTGAGAAACACCCTTTGAGTTATGCTGGCATATGAAGCAGCTTCTACCCATTTAGTGAAATAGTCCATTGCCACCAAAATGAAACGATGACCGTTGGAGGCCTTGGGATTAATGGGACCGATGACATCTATTCCCCACATCGAAAAAGGCCATGGGGATGCTAAATTGTGCAGTGGAAACGGGGGTGCATTAACCTGGTCTGCATACATCTGACATTTTTGGCATTTACGAACATGCTCCACACAATCTGACTCTATAGTAGACCATTAATAACCACTTCTCAAGATCTTCCTTGCCATCATGTGACCATTGGCATGAGTCCCACAGATTCCTTCATGAACTTCGATCATGATCAATTTAGCTTCGCGAGTATCCACACATCTGAGTAGGGTACCATCATATCCTCTTTTATACAAGACTTCCTTGTTTAAGAAAAAAGTCCATAGCCTGATCTTCGGATGGTCTTTTTATTTACTTTGCTCGCCTCTACCGGGTATTCCTTGTTCTGAATATATTGCTTGATATCATGGTACCAAGGCTTACCATCAGGTTCTCCTTCCACATGAGCACAGTACGCCGGTTCATCTTGCACTCTAATTTGGATGGGTTGGACATTGATATGGATATCCAGCTTGGTCATGGCAGCTAGTGTGGCTAAAGCATCAGCAAATTGATTCTTGTCTCGACTTAAATGCGAGAAAGTAATCTCGTCGAACTTGGCAATCAACTGAGTCAAGTATTTCTTATACGGAATCAACTTGGAGTCCTTGGTCTGCCATTCACCATTGACTTGGTAAATTATTAAGGCTGAATCCCCGAAGACTTTCAACTGCTTTATACCCAGTTCAAGTGCCATTTGCAATCCACCAGCACATGCCTCGTATTCTGCAATATTATTTGTACATTCGAATTTTAGTTTTATGGCCATCGGGTATTGCTTGCCATTTGGTGAGATAACCACTGCTCCTATACCACTGCCATGCATATTGACTGCTCCATCAAAATACATTTTCCACAGATCTTCCCGTTCTTCATCTTCCTCGAGGGACATTATCTCTCCATCGGGGAACTCGGAATTGACAGGCCATCCATCCTCAAGAGGATTCTCTGCTAAATGGTCAGCAATCGCACTTCCTTTGATGGACTTTTGAGTCACATATTTGATGTCAAATTCTGACAATATCACTTGCCACTTCGAAACTCTTAAGGAGATATGAGGACTTTCGAAGATATACTTCAAAGGATCCATTCGAGAAACTAGCCAAGTGGTGTGATATAACATGTACTTTATGAGTCTTCTGGAGGTCCATACTATGCACAACAAGTCTTCTCGATTGCCTTATAACGAGCCTCATAGGCGTTAAACTTTTTACTCAGATAGTAAATCGCCTGTTCCTTCCTGCCAGATTCATCATGTTGTCCGAGCATTGCCCCCATTGAGGTTGGCAGTATGGTGAGATAGAGTAACAATGGAGGACCTTGGGTAGGCGGTACCAACACTGGGGGATTTAGTAGATATGCCTTTATCTTGTCAAAGGCTTCTTGACAATCATCATCCCATCTTCCTGGATTACTCTTCCTGAGGAGTTTGAAGATTGGCTCGCATGTGCTAGTCAGATTTGCAATGATGCGTGCAATATAATTC